>JBAMJV010012952.1:25000-91663 GCA_037951105.1 Echinarachnius parma
CAAATCAATTAGAATTTCTGTACTCGACCAATTCAGGACTGGTCCCGAAAATACTCAGGCTGGGGTGTAAAAACTATATCATCTTCAATTGGTTATAAAATGTGGCACAACTTGAAGTACTTCTTGCTGATTGGCATGATTCTAACACTTCTCACACGCAACTTTGAAAACTTCTGTTTTTGTTTTTTAAATTAAAACACTCTGAAATTTGAATGTACCATGGATATTGAGTGAAGGCCCCAAAAACTGTAATAGAAAGCACAGCAAAACAAAAAAATAAATTTATCACACCACCGTTTCGAAAGAAGAACATTTTGTACTGCATCAAAGTCTCTTGACCAAAAATAAAGAAATTTGTTGATATCAACAAATAAAGGAATGAAAGATTAATGACCTCTTTAAGAGATGAGAGAAAAAGTGTTGTGAATATACTCTGAAATGTATTATGCACAATATTGTAAACATAAGGGGTGCGTTAAATTCACCAAACAAAATGTAATATATGATGCAAAAAGCTAAACTTTAAACTTCAAAAGAAAACCAATATTATGAAGGGAAAATTAACTCGCCTGAAACATTGCATGGTACATACATTTACCTTGAACAAAAAGATGGATGAACAATATAAATTAATGCCGTATTGACCCCAAAACTCAAAGAAACCACAAATGTTGTGGGCATGTATTTGTCAAAAAAACATTTCATTTCTATGATGAGTGCAGGACCGTCTACTAAACAGTGGTCGCTTTTCTTGTTTCCCTTTGGTAGTCACTATACACAGGATCGACTGTAGTTGCTTTTCTCATTAAAATGCTCATAAAATGTGTGTGCCTTAAAATTAACACTGGCCCAATGACCTGGGGGCCGACTAAGTATGGCTCAGACAAAGATTTAATAAATGCAATATCTAATATGCTCGATCAAACCAAGTATCATTTTAAAATGTTTTTTTTAGTTGTCTGGAAGACACAACATTCTGGCTGAAATGAGCCACCAAAATTACATAAGTCTTGCTTTTACTTGGGCCATCACAAAATACATATTTTTAGCTTTGTATTATGGCAGGCATATACACATATAGGTTGCCAATATTGTGTTACATTCACTAAATATTCAAGATTTGATCATGTTATCTTCAGTCATCAAGACCACAATATATTTTTTAACCGATGGAAATTACCTCTCCTTTTCTCTTTATCAGAACATGCACTTAAAAATAGAATATATGGATTGCATACCTAACTATAGACCGATTGGGTTCCAAGAACGATGTAAGCAGAGTCAACCATAACTGGGGGCCACCATCCATGATTACAACAAGCAATTTGAATAGGTTTTAACCGTTGCATAACATGTCACGTGTAGTATTTTCTCCTTTAACAAAGCAATATGGTTATGGCATAATCCCACTGCAACGTTTCTCCTTCCGTTTCATATCCGACCAAAAATGTGGCAAAACGGTCTGTATCTAGCAAATTTTGAAGTTCCATGACGTTTTGTTTCATGCGAAACAGAGCCAAATTTAAAGGTGACCCACCAGGCAAAGAACAACACATTATATGTTTTGGTACCGTTTTGTGATATCAAATAGATACCCAACATTTTGCAAAGGGTTGTGTAATTCATAAACAAAGCAATTAATTTTCACCACTTACGAAACCACTACTATTTGCTGGTTCCATACGGGCCAACCAGTTGCGAGTGCGCCAATGCTATTCACGCGTACGTTTGTAGACAATAGATTCCCGGGCGATTCGTTCGCTCTGCACACATTAGTCTTCGCAATTCAGACCGCATGAACGCATGTTTTTTCTTTCTGGAAACATATTTTTGTGAATTTGTTGATGGAATGGAATACTAAAGATGTTACCTTTATTTAATAAGAATATTATTTTTTGGGTGGTGGTACCCTTTAAAGTATCCTAGTAGTCCATTCCGAATTTTGTCTGCATCATTTTGTTTCCTGCTTAGTACCTTCCAGATGTCAAACAGATAGGAAACGGAAGGAGAATTGGTGCAGTGGGACAAGGCCATTAGAGACGTTTGTTCAGCATGCTGTACATGCTCGAAGCCCCCCAGTTATGACCGATGCAAGAGTACTATAGACTTGAAACTGAATCGCTCTACACTACATGACAAGAGAACATTACAAATATATTTTAAAAAGAGGCATTTCAAGACCTTCCTCTAGACATGCATACAAAGTAAAATGCAAAAAAAAGGAATACACATTAAATTAAATTAAAAACATTTCAGTAACACTTCCAGAAAAATATTATTAAATTAAAAATTCCAATAAAAGGACAGAATACATTCCTGTCACAGGCTAAAAACCCCTCTTCCACGCGACAAGCACAATCTGTAAATGAAAGATGTCAATTCAACTCCTTAATGACATAAATTAGTTCCATCTCAAATTCAATTTCAGCACCATTATTCCCTGTCCGTACATGTTATTTTCCCAGGACTATTGCTAAGTATAAGATAAAAAAATCAAGTGACTAAAAGTGTGGTGGCAGAGATTTTTGTTCTCAATGTTATCTCATGACTTCTCTCCTTTGTACCCTGAAGTATTGCACCAATATCTTAACTAAACTAGATAACCCGTGTTAATCTTTGACTACCGCATGTAGCCTACCTTTGGACTGGAATACAATGAGCAGACTTTATAATCTATGCAAACATTAGTACATTACAACATTTACCCTGAATACAACATTTACCCTGAAGTCTCCATGCAGCTCACCCATTCACAAAAATGATGTGTTCTATCAACTTTGGTTTGAAAAACAAAGGAAGTTACTTTCAAGTGATTATCCTGCAATGACAACTAAGTCAAGTGGCGTTTGTAACATTATGGCACTGATTATTGTCACTTATTCTTCATCTTCCATATTCCAAATTATAAATGACAGTTCTAGTTTCGAGGTTAAGTATTACTATTAAGATAATTATCTTTCATTGGCTCTTACTCACAGATCTCAATAAACTAGAAACACTTATTTTGTATAACATAGTCGCCAGAGCACATACAGCTCAGTACTTACTCAACCGTGCTAGTCTATCAATGCATAACTAATCCAGGTATAGTAGAGAGATCGGTGGATATACTGTAGGGCTGGACCTGCGACATCATCAAGCCCTCGGACCCAGGAGTCTTGGACACAATTGAAAGGGGTGTAGAGGATTGCGTAGAGGGGGGAATGGGTCAATAGATCGCTACCCTTTTGTCTCTCTGCTTGCTTCTGACTTTGGTGCGGGCCTTGAACGCCGCCGAGTTGAAGTGGTGCTGCAACCAGAGAAACAAGAAAGAGGACAAAGAAAAAGGTCACATTACAATCAGCCACAAATATTTATGAAATTGTGCTAGCCTCTGTTTTATCAGGCTCAGTCTTTTTTTTTAGTGTAATGGCAAAATTATCAATGAATTTTACTTTTTGATAACAATTTTACACTACATGTTATCTGATCTCCCTATACATTTCCCCCCCCCCAAAAAAAAAATGTATCAATTTAATCTTATGTTCATAATTTTTCATTTTAAATTGTCATAGTTGCCTTTGAGAACTGTAATGGTCATGCGATCATATATCTAAAACAATAATCAGGAATGCCAGTGAGCTATAAGAGGAGGGCCTGAAAAATGAGACATGATACCCGATTTGTATGGAAATAATTAGAATGTATTCAGGCTTTTGCTTGGAAACTAGCATCTTTGAAAATGTGTTTTTGTTTTGGGGGGATATTGTCGATGCAGTAAGGATCACAGAGAAAGAGAGAGCGAGGGTTGGCACGTACCCGTTCAGTCTTGGAGACCTTCTTGTGCCCCCCTGCGCCGATGGCGATGGGGGCACCGAGCCCAAATATATCTCTGAGGAGGGGGTTCTCCTGAAGATGTGTGTTGGTGCCGGAACCCAAGACCTCTCTGAAGGTAGCGTACTGGTGCCGCCGCACCCAGGATTCCATCTCCAGAGACTCAATGCCAAACTTCACTGTCTCCTGGGGGGAGTCACCTTCCTGTATATGGGGTCAAAGGTGAACAAAATAAATAAATGATCATCCAATTTGAATATCATTCTTCTATCGGTGTATTAGTATCTGAAATCAGGACTTCTCTGAAGGTAGCATACTGGTGCCCGCCTCACCCAGATTCCATCTCCAGAGACTCAACGCCAAACTTTATCGTCTCCTGGGGGGAGTCGCCTTCCTGTCATGGGGTCGAAGGTCAAATAGTTGAGTTAACAATGATCCAATATAAATATTCCCTGTAGATTTGTGTCAGTGCTTGAACCCCAGGACCTCTCTAAAGGTAGCATACTGGTGCCGCCTCACCCAAGATTCCATTTCCAGAGACTCAACGCCAAACTTCACCGTTTCTGGGGGGGGGGGGGGGGTGGAGGGGGAGTCGCCCTCCTGTCATGGGGTCAAATAGAGGAGTGAATATCACGATAGTATCATTCTCTCATCAGTGTGTTGGTGCTATAACCCAGGGACCTCTCTAAAGGTTCATGTATTATATTGGTTAAAGGGATCTATCAACTTGTTGACGTGTGCAAAAACTGACAGATACAATGTATGTCCACTGAATGATTAATGTCATATGTCCGATAAGGGAGTGAAAATGCAAAGGGATCTTTGCTTACTCATTAATTTAACTTTGTACACAGTTGAAAGGCTCTCATAGAGACTTTCAAATTCTGAGAGCTTCAATCATAAATATCTTTACAACAAAAGAGGAATTAGGAAAAGTGAAACCCCGTTCCATGCTTCTATTGGTAATTACACAATAATACAGTGAGGTATGTGAGAACTGCTAGAGTTGTAAATAAATATTATGGATTTCGACCACTTTGCCAGAATATTGGGTTTTGCATAACTCTTGGGGGGGGGGGGGGGGGGGGGGGGGGGGGGGGGGGGGGCAGCACGCCGTCTCATACGCCTATGCATTAAGGCAAAGGGATTAACCATCACAACAAAAAGAACAGCATACCTCTATAAGGTGTATAATGTCTCTGAATCTAGACCTCTGTTGTCTTCTGTTCTTCTTGGCCCTATATTTATTGCCATCTGTAGCCAGCTCCCCCCCCCCCCCTTACCCCTCTCTCCATGTACGCCCATGCCTGTAGGCAAGGGGTTAACTGCTACACAGAAGAACAGCATACCTCTATATTGTGTATGATGTCTCTGAAGCTAGACCTCTGTTGTCTCCTGTCTTTCTTGGCCCTGTATTTATTGTTGTCTGCTAGCAGACCGGCCCCCTAGGCCCCCCCCTCCCTCCCCCTCTCCTCCCATTTGTACTCCTATGCCTGTAGGCAAGGGGTTTAGTGCTACACAGAAGAACAGCATACCTCTATAGTGCCTATGATGTCTCTGAAGCTTGACACTCTGTTGTCTTCTGTCCTTCTTGGCCCTGTATTTATTGTTGTCTGCTACCAGACCTGCCCCCTAGTCGTCCCCCCCCCCCCCCTCCCCTCTCCTCCCCATCTTGTACGCCCATGCCTGTAGGCAAGGGGTTTAGTGCTACACAGAAGAACAGCATACCTCTATAGTGCCTATGATGTCTCTGAAGCTAGACCTCTGTTGTCTCCTGTCCTTCTTGGCCCTGTATTTATTGTTGTCTGCTACCAGACCGGCCCCTAGGCCCGCCCCCCACCTCCCCTCTCATCCCATTTTTACCCCTATACCTGTAGGCAAGGGGGTTTAGTGCTACACAGTATAACAGCATACCTCTATAGTGTGTAATCTGTGTATAATGTCTCTGAAGCTAGACCTCTGTTGTCTTCTGTCCTTGGCCCTATATTATTGCCGTCTGTAGCCAGCTCCCCCCCCCCCCCCCACCCCCTCTCCTCCCATCTTGTGCGCCCATGCCTGTAGGCAAGGGGTTAACTGCTACACAATAGAACAGCATACCTCTATATTGTGTATGATGTCTCTGAAGCTAGACCTCTGTTGTCTTCTGTCCTTCTTGGCCCTGTATTTATTGTTGTCTGCTACCAGACCGGCCCCCTAGGCCACCCCCCCCTCCCCCTCTCCTCCCATCTTGTACCCCTATGCCTGTAGGCAAGGGGTTTAGTCCTCCACAGAAGAACAGCATACCTCTATAGTGCCTATGATGTCTCTGAAGCTAGACCTCTGTTGTCTTCTGTCCTTCTTGGCCCTGTATTTATTGTTGTCTGCTACCAGACCAGCCCCCTAGGCCCCCCCCCCCCCTCCCCCTGTCCTCCCATTTGTACCCCTATGCCTGTAGGCAAGGGGTTTAGTCCTCCACAGAAGAACAGCATACCTCTATAGTGCCTATGATGTCTCTGAAGCTAGACCTCTGTTGTCTCCTGTCCTTCTTGGCCCTGTATTTATTGCTGTCTGTCGCCAGTTCTCGCAGCTGCTTTACGAGCCCGTCAATATCATCACCTTCAAACTCCTGTATCAAAGTAACAAAAACAGGAACAATACCATTATGAAACTGGCTTTTTAAAAACCATTTTTAAGACTATTTGATGTTGGTATAACACACATACTCCTCAGACCATAGCCATAGTATCTTTGGGACCAGTCCCAAGTGGGTTCAAATTCACACTTCTTCTAGTATTCATTTGTTTTTCATTCTGTTTCTAAGCTAGACAATTTTTCATTTTCAATTTCATTAAGCTTTTTTAATGACAATGTAATAAATAAAGTCACAATTACAAATACCGTCTGCCATTTTTTGTTGTGGTGTAGAGATTTTCTTGATATATATTTTGTTCTTGACAGTGCATTTGAAGTGTCTACCAAGTGGGGTGGAGTTATACTTCAACAAACTATTTCAATTTCAGAACATCTATCATATAAATGTTTCTATCAACTAGTGTGTAGACATTTTGTTCTTGACAGTGCATTTGAAGTGTCTACCAAGTGGGTTGGAGTTATACTTCAACAAACTTTAATATATATTTTCAATTTCAGATCATCTATCATATAAATGTTTCTATCTAATTAGTGTGTAGACGCCCACTAGTGTGTAAAATGTGGGACCTACTACCCCATTGTTCAGCATACCTCGTTGTCTTCTCTGGCAAGCTCGTACAGCATAGCTATCGCTTCTCCAGCTACTATTCTCAGGCCTACATCATCGCTGGCTAGGAGCTCTGGAAGTTTGGGTAAATGTCTGTACAAAATAAACAGAAGAAAATAAATTGGTTACAGGGCCTATTTGTTATGGCTACCCATAGCCAGTATTGTTACATTTGACTTGCAATAGTCATAGACAGGTGAAAAATATGTCTTTTGTTTGATTAGAGTCCTGACTTGATTGGTGTCTGTATTTTGTTAATTTGGAGTAGTTTGACTGTGAATGATGTCCCTATACACTATAAAAGAAAAAGGATATATTCAAGACAAAAATAAGGGAGCCCCGTATTTTGGTTTAAATGCTACAAACCTACCCGAGATTACTTTTAAGCGATCTGATCTCGGACCTCCTCTTGATGTGGTCCGAGACTGGTCTTGGGGCGACCCAAAATAGATTTGGATTTGATGTAAATGCTAACCTACCCGAAACAGGTTTGCCGCTCGTGTAAAGCGCATTAGAATGCGCACAATCACAAAACATGAATTCATTGTTTACATTAGGATGCTGAGAACAGAAAGTCGTACTCGAAACCTAGCTCGGTTATGTTGGTGTAAATGGACCAAAACCCATTTTGGGGCGCCCCAAATTTGGGATTAGGTGTAACAGGAGGTCAAATTTTGGGACAGTTTTGGGGTTAGCTTTTTGGAAACCTATCTCGGGGCGCTCCAAGATGGGTTATTTTGGTGTAACAGGGCCCATACATGTAGTTCCTTAAAGTTTAAACAAATCTTGGTTTGACATATCAAATACTGTGTGTCTACTATCTTAAAACTTTTGACAGAACCAATATTTTTCAACCAGAACTACAGAACTGTAACCATATGATGTAGAAAAAAAAATGATGAAATGAAGCTTCTCTCTTACTTATCTACTACATGTATGCGTTTCATCCTCAAGGGTGGGGTGATCGACAAGAGTAGCATCCATGCACTAAGTGATGCTGTGTGTAGTGCAGGGACGCCAGGCTTATGGGCGGGGCTTGAACAGTTGCCCTAAAAACTAACCATACGACCTAGTCAATATTACTGTAACAAAGCCTCTCTCTTACTTTTCTACTATGTGTCGTATCCGGGAGGGTGGGGTGATTGACAGGAGTAGCATCCATGCACTAAGTGCTGCCGTGTGTAGCGCAGGGACACCAGGCTTGTGGGCGGGGCTTGAACCGTCGCCCTTCAGGTAGGACTGGCTGAAAATGTCCTCTAGGGCATTCATGCTGCTGCACACAGTCTAGGTATAAAACAGACAGACAGAAGTATAGGAAATATATACATATTTTGTATGTTATATCTTTATATTTGTAGTAGCTTTTTGTTAATATCTCTTATATTTTTGATATGTTCTTTTATTTTAAAATAAATGTTTTAATTTATATAAAAGGCAGCATCATTTTGGTTGATCCGTCGCACCAACCAAAAAATACACGGGGGCGACGGGCGATTCGCCCCCGATACCTTTGGAATCGCCCCCGTGAGCCACGGCACGGGGGCGGGAAAAAAAAGAAAGAAAACAATTTATTATTATTATTATTTTTAATTTTTTTATTTTTTATTTATTTATTTTTTGTTTACATCTTTTTGCATGATCGGAAAGCGCCAGAAACGTACCAATCATGGCATAATCGGATAGATCACATCATGATAACCATTTATTAGACCCTTGAGCAGTGAAAACGATGTAAAAAAAAAGAGCCCCTGTGAGCCCCAAAATAGCCCCCGTGAATAAATTCACGAGGGCGTTTTTCTCCCTCGAAATTTTCAAAATCGCCCTCGTGAAAAAAAAAGTTTTTTTTTTGTTGCGTCGCACATATCCCTATTAGTTGATTCGTATACTCTCGTTTATGTATGTAGATTATGAATAGCATGAGCATTGAAAATGGTTTCATCCTGGATGGATATTTTGACACATATCTGTAACTTACTATAATTTTTACAATGTGTATACAGAAAAATTATCATAAGCAAGAAGATATTTAGCAAGAATACTTCAATTGATGATGACAAGAGATAAACCAACAGCAGAGTACATTTTGTTTACGATACATGTAGTATTTAAATACACTTCCGGTGGGTGTTTCACAAAGATCCTAAGTTGAACTTAAAAACTATGGAAAGCCGTTAATTTCTTTGAAACATCAAATTTCTTTTAAAAAGCATAAAATGTTGATTCAAATCATTGATATTTTCTATTATCAAGGGGATTTCATGTTTTTGATGTAAAATTTATGAAAAGTCTTTAAAAAACTTTAATTTTTGCTTTTCAATATATTTTATTCTAAGGCTAGAAAAGGCTTTCCATAATTGTTAAGTCCAACTTGGGGTTAAGTTCAACTTAGGATCTTTGTGAAACACCCCCTGGGAATAGCGAACCAGATACATAAGGCACACATACCTCAAACTCTGCAGCAGCAACAAACGTTCCTAGACCCAAGGCTGTGACACACTGTGGGGGATAAAACAAAATAAATACAAATGTTATTAGCTTTGGGTACATTTGGGTTTTGTTTTGTTTCAAGAAAAGTAGACAAAATCTTTGTCTTGAACCTTAGCCAGAAAATCAGGTGGAGAGTCTTGAATTCCTAGCACGCTGGCCCTTAAGTTGACCCTAGTTAGCTATTGAGAGAATCTCATAATACGTGTGGTTTGCGGTTGCACCATGTAAGAGGGGGGAGGATTGGCGAGTCCTGAAAAGGACTGGTTGGTATAGTCCTAAAAAGGACTGTGGTAGTCCTAGAAAGAACTGTTGGTATAGTCATAAAAAGGACTGTTGGTATTCTTTCTAGGATAGTCCTAAACAGGACTGTTGGTAGTCCTAGAAAGGACTGTTGGGATAGTCCTGGAAAGGACTGTTGGTATTCTAAGGAGAGGGTGGATGGTAGGAGGGGCTCGACGTTTCAAATAGGTTGACTATCCGTCGTCTGGGAGAATCTCATATTGCATACTAAGCCCAATTATTTAAAATAGACTTACAATTGAACTTGAAAACTAAGAGTAATTTCATGAATATGGGCCTAGGAAGCCAGAAACATCCTTTGTTAGTTGGATTTGCATACAATTTGTAACTATCAAATCCCTGGTTTATAAGAACTCCCAAAAGGCAGGGCTCGTAATTAGCAAAGGCCCACTGGCATGGGGCAACTAACAAATTTACTCCAAGCTTCCACCATTTAACTGCCAATTTGTTGCTCAATCTGGATTCTTGACATATTCCTTTGTTTCGGGGGGCCATCAATTACATGTTTTGGGCGAATGGAATGTGAGAAATAGTGATTTAATTTGCCCAACTGGGCCCCAAGTTAAAATCGTTTATTTTTTAGCATTGCCATTTATAAGAATAAATCCCTTTAATAGAGGCACTTGACTTACACTAGCTCTAGCAGCAGGCGAGGCGGTCTTGTCTTGAGCCTTGGCGAGTAGAATAGGATGGAGATTCTTGAATACCTCTTCACACTCCGGCCCAGCCCCAAGCTGGACCCATAGAATGTTCACCAGCTTCGCAGCCAGCTTCTGTTCATCTACTTTTCCTGAAAAAAAATATCACAAAAACACATTCATAATTGATCAAACTTTTTAAAACCAAAGTATCATAAGGATTGCATTACAATGTTACGGTTTGTTTAATCAATTTGTAGTTTCATCAGAATTCTGGCTAAAAGCGGGTGGGGAGCTTTGAAGACCACATTGCACTCCGGTCCTGCCCCAAGCTGGACCCATAGAATGTTTACCAGCTTTGCAGCCAGCTTCTGTTCATCTACTTTTCCTGAAAACAAAATATCACAAAAACACATTCATAATTGATCACATATTGTTTTTTCCCCGAAGGCTCAAAAGGATCGCGTAACAATTTGATGATTTGTATTTAATCAATTTGTAGTTTCATCAAAGTTTGGGCTAGAAGCGGGTGGAGAGCTTTGAAGACCACCTTGCACTCCGGTCCGGTTCCTGGCTGGACCTATCGGATGTTCACTAGCTACCGGGCAAACTTCTGCTCATCTGCTTTACCTGTAGCAATATCAAAATATACACACATTAATGATCACTACCCAGGACGAAATACCAATTGAAATTCTAATGGGTACCCATTGAAATTCTAATTGGTACCAATTGAATTCAATGGGTACCCATTGTTTCATTTTCCATATACTTCGATTACCAATTGATTTCAATTGGTCATTTTCAATGGGTAATTTTCAATTGGTAATTTTCAATTGGTAATTTTCAATTGGTACCAATTGATTTCAATTGGTAATATAGTCAATGGGAATTTCACCCTGGGTAACTGTTTTTCGCAAGGTTCCCATTATAATTTAATGATTTGTAAATTAAATGAATTAATATTTTTATCAAAGAGTAATAATAGAGTAAAGTGCTACAAGATTATATTCAAATTGAACATATTATAATTATATAGATCTACCTTTCTTTATACACCTCTCCAGACAGTCTGCTATAGTTATTTTGCGGCCGTCCACAAAGTCAAAGATGTACTTCATTGCTAACGCCGCCCGGATGCCCTCTAGACAGTGCTTACGCCCTTCCGCACTAGAGAGGGGAACATTAAAAACAAAACATTAGATTAGTCGTAAGATTCATAAATAAAAAACAAAATTAACAGAACATCTAAATCATGAAAATACTGCTCTATGATCATGAGATGTTTTATTTTCACATACAATTTTCAAAGCAAAATTTAATTTTATCCATCGCTTTGTGTGAAGTAACTTGCGATACAAATAGAGCTGCTGTGACAGCTCATTTAGGAAACTGGAATCCAGAGGACATGCATTGTAGCTAACTTTTCGTTGCTCCCTCATCTTTAGTCCAGTACACTTTACATACACTTATTAAAATGGATGTTCCTTGTTTGACAAACTGAAGATCAGTGAAAAAAATACACGGGGATTCAGGGCAAATCTGCCCCTGAAAATCATAAAAGAGCCCCCATAAATTTGCAATAAGAGTTCAATGCAAAACAAATTTTAGAGTGTTATTTTCATGCAGGCCAAGTCCCCTGTAGCCCCATGTTCCTTATAGCCCGGTCATATATCAACTGATTGCTTAAACGGACGTCAAACGGAGAGCTAAATTTTCCATCCGTTCGTCTCCGTTCGTATGCGTTTCTTGTCCGTTCCTTGTCCGGTGATGTACGTTGTTCTATGTTTTGTACATAAATCAATGGAGACGACTTTCATCACCGGATAATTTCATTTCGCAAATTTTCTATTTGTTGGGCATTCGTTTCCGCTATCCGTTGATATCTGTCTGACCGGGCCATTAATAAACACAATTAACATTGGGAATCCATGAATAATGCAGCAAAAAGACTAACCTTTTCTGCGTTGTTCCATCTATGAAATCTCGTATTTTTTCCTCGAAGGCATCCTGACTGCTACTCTCGTCGACCTCCTCCAGACCATGGCTTGCTAAAGCTGTGAAAAAGTAGATTAAAGTGATCAATTCATTTCATAAGATTGTTCCAAAAGTGATATTTGAGACAGTTATACCAATATCATTGTAACTATATCTTCTAAATGATGTGTGATAGTACTGTAAATGTTTTCCTTGTGAAAAGGTGGAAATTTATGTCAAATTTTATCTACTGCCCACTGATTTTGACTGTACAAAAGAAAAACGCTCCTAGAACGCATTTTTATTAAATCATGAATAAAAATTATTAAAGAGGAAAGGGTTGATTATTTAAAGAGCTTGCAATGAACAGTGTCTTGGTATCTTTTATCTACATAAAATAACAGAAATGAACAAGTGACAAAATGCCATTTAATGCCTAAACTTTCAAACACTCAATGGTCCATCTCATTCCCTACTAATGTATGTGACGCCATACTAAAATTACTTGTACTTGTACAGCGCACATGTATGTAGGTTGAAGTTGTAATCATGTATGTCCATCATACTCAATGACCCATCCAATTACAAATGTCATGCTGATAAGCTATACCAGGGTAGGAAATGTACGGGGGCTGAGGGCGATTTTGCCCCCTAATTTTCAAAATAGCCCACTGAAATCAGTAGGAAGCCCCTAAAATTACCATGATTAAGGGTATTATGTGAAATATTTTGTGATATCCATCAGATTGAAAAAGTAGCCCCCTAAAATAAAAAAAACTAGAAATTGCGCGCTCGGCGGGTCGCGCAGCCGAGCACATGTATCCCCCGAACCAATTGCATTGCACTTTTGTGGGTTGTAATATTGTGAACTGAACAAGTTTGGTGGTGTACGTTGTTCTACTAGGCTGGCAGTAGCCTTTGGGCAAGGCCTCGCGCGCTGTTTGTCCTCCGAGCAGGGTCTGATTAATAGACAAGGCGATGTGCGCTTACAGCAGTGATCGCTGGACTGAGCCGCGTCAGCGGCGAGGCCTTTGCTAACTTGCAGAGCTCATTAATATTGGCATATGTAACAGGCTCTTACATTATGCAGCAGTTAAAAACAATTGCAGCCAATCGTCATTGTTTAGGGTTTTGAACAAGGTGTTATACTTGGATTTGTTTATCAATTATAGGGGGATCAGTATTCAAGTGTACTAGAGTCTCTAGAGAATCATATATCTCATTCAGTTTAAAAAACATTATTCAAACTATTTCGCGCAAACGCATGGAACTGCCGTGTCTCGCACAGACACAGTCTCTCCCGGTCTCTCCCGCACCGGTCCCGTCTTATTTATTTCAAGAAAACAACGCTGGCGTTCGTACGTGTACAGCGCATATACGTACGCATGCATGCAATTCGCAATTCAAGCGATCCAGTTCTAAAAAAAAATGGTTAAAATGCAGTGCATTTGTGGCCCCAAATCCTCTTAAATAAACCAGATTCCTAAATCAATTACTTTTTTGCATTTCTAAAATGATTTCTACGGAAAAATGATATCAAACTGTTCAGATTTACCTCGATTACAAACGCACTGCATTTTAACAATTTTTGTTAGAACTGGATCGCCAGCGCGGTAGGCGATCCGGCGAGTTACCTTCTCACATACACAGAGCTGATTGTGTGATTGTATGAGTTATGTGTACATGTACGCTATACGATCTCAGAACCGATTCTTCTCGGAACCGAGACATGGGTATGGAATCAGAATCGACTCCAAGCTGGGGCAGAACCGCCCAAGCCTACTTCATACCAAATAAGAAAATAATCGGACAAGAACTCGGACCTGTAGAGCGGTCACAAGGTAATCTTAACTATTTCTTTATATCATGGTTACCATGGCAACCATGAATCCGCCCCACACCAAAATCAATAGGCTTCATCCTCTTTCCTTAATACACCTTCATACCAAATAAGAAAATGATCGGACAAGAACTCGGACCTGTAGAGCGTTCACATGGTAATCTTAACTATTTCTTTATATCATGGTTATCATGGTTACCATGGCAACCAGGACTCCGCCCCACACCAAAATCAATAGGCTTCATCCTCTTTCCTCAATACACCTTCATACCAAATTAGAAAATGATCAGACAAGAACTCGGATCTATAGAGCGTTCACAAGGTAATCTTAACTATTTCTTTATATCATGGTTACCATGGCAACCAGGACTCCGCCCCACACCAAAATCAAAAGGCTTCATCCTCTTTCCTTAATACACCTTCATACCAAATTAGAAAATGATCGGACAAGAACTCGGACCTGTAGAGCGTTCACAAGGTAATCTTAACTATTTCTTTATATCATGGTTACCATGGCAACCAGGACTCCGCCCCACACCAAAATCAATAGGCTTCATCCTCTTTCCTTAAGACACCTTCATACCAAATTAGAAAATGATCGGACAAGAACTCGGACCTGTAGAGCGTTCACAAGGTAATCTTAACTATTTCTTTATATCATGGTTACCATGGCAACCAGGACTCCGCCCCACACCAAAATCTAAAGGCTTCATCCTCTTTCCTTAAGACACCTTCATACCAAATTAGAAAATGATCAGACAAGAACTCGGACCTGTAGAGCGTTCACAAGGTAATATTAACTATTTATTTATATCATGGTTACCATGGCAACCAGGACCGCGCCCCACACCAAAATCAATAGGCTTCATCCTCTTTCCTTAATACACCTTCATACCAAATTAGAAAATGATCGGACAAGAACTCGGACCTGTAGAGCGTTCACAAGGTAATCTTAACTATTTCTTTATATCATGGTTACCATGGCAACCCGGGCTCCGCCATACACCAAAATCAATAGGCTTCATCCTCTTTCCTTAATACACCTTCATACCAAATTAGAAAATGATCGGACAAGAACTCGGACCTGTAGAGCGTTCACAAGGTAATCTTAACTATTTCTTTATATCATGGTTACCATGGCAACCAGGACTCCGCCCCACACCAAAATCAATAGGCTTCATCCTCTTTCCTTAATACACCTTCATACCAAATTAGAAAATGATCGGACAAGAACTCGGACCTGTAGAGCGTTTACAAGGTAATCTTAACTATTTCTTTATATCATGGTTACCATGGCAACCAGGACTCCGCCCCACACCAAAATCAATAGGCTTCATCCTCTTTCCTTAATACACCTTCATACCAAATTAAAAAATGATCGGACAAGAACTCGGACCTGTAGAGCGTTCACAAGGTAATCTTAACTATTTCTTTATATCATGGTTACCATGGCAACCAGGACTCCGCCCCACACCAAAATCAATAGGCTTCATCCTCTTTCCTTAATACACCTTCATACCAAATTAGAAAATGATCGGACAAGAACTCGGACCTGTAGAGCGTTCACAAGAAAATCTCTGCGGCGGACGCGGCGGACGCGGCGGACGCGGCGGCGGCGGCGGCGGCGGCGGCGCGACGAGGCCAAATCCATAGTATCCCCCGAAGTGGTTCGGGGGATACAATTAATTCTTTCCTTGACAAGTTCACATTAGTAGTTCATGGTGACAGCACTTATGATGTAGCAATTTATTATAAAATATAAATTATATTGACTTTAGACATTAAAATTAGACAAATGGAAAACAGTCCAAACATTTAAATTGTATTTCTCAATAACATTATGATAACATTATGATGACAACCACATAATATGTTTCCTGATTATCTCTATAACTTACAGGTTTGTAAAACTGTTAATGATTGAAAATTTATTTTTAGGCTTTGGGGTTTAACCACAAAAACATACATGTAGCTTCCTTTAGAAGTAGTCAGTACATAATGTACTCTTTTATGCCATTACAAATGTATGTTGCAATCGATGTATTGAGTACATGACTGTATTAAAGGGACTTAGTAACATTGTCCAAATCCTAAAAATCCAATTGGAATTCTAGCGGTTCCCTCATACCTTGTTGTATTCGTATTAACAATAAAAGCATGGGACAGGTTTTGGTTTTTCAAATTTCTCTTTTTGTTAAAAAGATATTTACGATTGAAGTGTTCAGATGTTGAATTATCCACTGGACCGCGAAAACCGTGTACAAAGTGAGTGCAATGAGTTAGTGAATATCACTTTGCATTTTTGCTCATTTCTCGGCCATATAACGTCCATTTAACTTGAAATTTTCACACAACACCCAGTGGACATATCAGATAACAATAATATAATGTATCAACCACTCATTACTTTTTGCACATGTCAACAAAGTTACTAGATCCCTTTAAAAGTGGGTCAATGAAAATTGCATCATAAAGGTCACACTCACACCACTATAATTCATAAATTCTGTTGCCAAACATTTTAGTCTGCTAGTGCTCGAAATTAGCACAGGCCTGCTGGCTCGGGGCAACTAAAGCTTAGCTTTGCCTTTGTGCCACCAAATTTCATTGACCAATGCTTAAATTCACTGGCCCAAATGGGCAAGCAAATATATATTAACAGAATGTGTAATGTTTTTCTTTGTTAGGGGCATCACACTCTGGTTTCGAGCCACTAGAATAAAATAAACTAGATGGATCTTCAACTGCGTGCAGTCGAAAATTATGCCTCCGCTATCACGCAATGTTTATATCAAGCCAAAATTAACATGCACTGAATTAATACTGTAAACTCAATTTTGATGGTAATTCATCAACCAGATCTTGAGATATCACAATTACGAGCTATTTTGGCATATACAGGTATAATGAGTCCTGTGACCTTGACCTTTGACCTCATGACCCCAAGATTGTAGTGCTACATTGGATCCATAAGATACATTCAGGTACGAAGTGTGATTGAAATCTGACATTCATTTCTTGAGTTTTTCATTTTACAACTTACAAGCTATTTCGCATCTTTGAATTCTGTGACCTTGAACTTTGACCTCATAACCCCAAAATTGTATGGCTACGTCAGTCTCCTAAGATACATTCAGGTACCAAGTTTGATTGAAACCTGACATTCAGTTCTTGAGATTTTGAGGTTTTGAATGACACACATTGCATTGACTGTGCACAGGGTTCAAGTTGGGTCCGTTTCCTGCCTGGCAGTAGCCCAATAACATGCAGGCTACCCATAGTGCAATAGGATGACGGTGGCAGTGCAGTAGCTGTCACTGACATTGTATGAATGAATGGCTTAGTCATACATGTAGGATTACACAGCTGTTTTCCTTGTGTTATCTTCCAATGCACTCTATGTACTGTACATTACAATGTAGCTGATAGTGATATGGCCATGGGTCTACTGTCTGCAATTCATTAATTCCAATTATTAGACCTGGGTACACACATCACACAATACAACTGCACCTGGTGTATTGTCACATGCAAAAGTGTACATTATACATTTAACAAATAATTTTTAGTTCTGTTTAATCTAAATTTCAACTAAATTTCATTAATTCGGACCATGACTAACTAATTTATATTATAAATTACTGTAACATTGACTTGCGAATCAGAAATCAAAAGAAACTATGCTGAGCATTCTACAAAAGTATGTTTTATTTGTTGATATTCTGATGCCGAATGCGACAATATCATGTATCAACATTGGTTGTTTATTTTAATGAGACCAGTCTCCTGAAATACTTTTGTAACTTTGTTAAAATCTTACTGGTCTAGAAAATCTTAAAAGTTTTAAACCACCCAAAACCTAATTTATCAACCACCCAATACCTTTAGAATTTATTGAACAAAAGGTATAATTTCCTTTAAATTATAAACATAAATGGGTGCCCTAGTTACCTTCCTCGATGCTGTCTGGTTCTGAGACATGACTGCTGCAGACGCTGCCTGTATCCTCTGCAGTGTCGTGGTCATTCTCACTGCTATCATAGGCCCTCGCCCCTCCTGCATCCACAAAATGACAAAAGTTGAAACTTGTGTCAATTAATATAATTTGTACTGTCGCATAATGGGTAGTCTTTATTTCCTGCAAACAAGAGAGGCCCCATTGCATTGTCTACAATGACAGAGGCTGTCGGAATGTATGCCACTGCTAGTATTATCAAGTCCTGAGATGTATCATAGCACATAATTCCCTAGTAATATTTCTTCCGCTGTGTTGTGGTCATTCTCTCTATCAAAGGTCCTCCCAATGCACAAAATAAACAAGTTATTAATTTTTTCTTTGCTCTTTTTCTTTTAAAGTTATATATTTCTGGTCAGTTTCTCTGTACTATTGGTCCATAGATTAAGTAAAGGCAAGTAAATTGAATGGCTTGTAAATATTACCGAATATAGAAAAGTGCCTGTTGATTTGTTGACAGAATGAATGATCGGGATGAGAGTTCACATTTATTTAAGTAGGTTAATTTTGAATCGGGGAGAGGCTACTTTTTAAATGGAAAGGTTTACAAAAAAATTACAGCGGATTGATTTGCGTTCACTCTGCTACTCTTTAAGTAAATATACTTTTTAATTGATTAATGTTTCTTTTTAACTTTGTGGTGAAACGATAAGTGTTCGGTATTAATAGGATACATCATATAATTTAAAATGTATAGTTTGCAAGAATACTCTGAGGCAGAATTAAAGAGATCGAGTAACATTGTCAAAATCCACATAACTATTTATCGTATAATTAATTAAATCATAATCAAGGTAGCCAAGCCAAGGAACAATGGAACATGTAAGTAATTGTTAAGTTATAAAAATGTCTCTGTCGTTAAATAAACATATATGCATGAAACCACCATTGAAGTGTTCGGATTTGAAAGTGGAGACTTTCAACTTTGTCCATGGGCATGGTGTCATGGTGTCGCTGTGGCGGTGCAATAATTTTTGAATATCATTAGCGAACATCACTTCACTTTGCATCTTCGCTCATTATCATTATTCATTCTCAGTCATTCATTTACCATGTAATTTTATCAAATCACTCAGCTAGCAATGGACATATTAGATTTGAGGAATATCCGTTTAATCACACAAGTCATTACAATTTAAGCGTTGTGCGGACTGCGGAGATGAACGTCTCCAGCTTGCAGTTGACACTAAAATATTTTTGCCAGTCGATTCCTCCCTCCATTTACCAGCAAATGCAAAAACAAACCATCCATTTATGTGATTCACAATTCAAGTTTATTGATCTTTCTTTCATAACACAGTTACACACATTACAAATATGACATGAATATATGACAAATTGATAGAATATGGCATTACAATAGAAAGGTGAGGTGACTTTGGTTGAAAGCAAAGCTTGTGGAATTAAGGTCCCTCATGAGTAGCTTATGAGTATGTATGTCCTTAATGAACAAACTCGTCATATGATGCTTACAAACTAAACTACAAAACTAATGGACTGAGAAAAATAAATAAGTGTAATAAAATCTATGGACTACTAAATAATGGCTATAAACAAGAGAAGCAGGAAAATATGAGCAACAGGACAAGACACCGTAGAGGGAGAGAGAGGCAGAACAACTAGAATGAAACACACACAAAAACAAAACAAGACATACAGATGAATAGATCTATGTGAGAAACAGGAGTAGAAATATGCTGACCTCAAATAATTTTCTTATAATTTTTTATTTCTTATTCATATAATTTGATAATTACCGACTGTCATTTCGATGATCGCAAAATGTAGAAAAAATGATTATTTCCAGCGTCCGTTTTCTGTAGCGAGGCATCCTAAGATCCTAAAACACAGCGTTCAACTGTCTTTTGAGTGTTGAACGGAACAGTGCAGTGTACTACGAATGGCCAATATCCTTAATTAACTACAGCATGCCATAGCACATATTAGCTGCATTTAATCACAACTTTGTCAGATTTTTAAGGAGGCAAGACAAACAAAAAAATCATGAATCAGTAAACAAAAACATTCATAAATTAACAAAAATCAAATAATTAAATGACAATGTCAATGAAACAATCAATTATCAACAGACAACACTCAACACTCTAAGCCCGAGTCATGTCGGAATTTTTTTGTTCCGGAATCCGCCTGTGTTGTGCCGGTCGGAATCCGGTATTCCGATTAAAAAAAAACCTGCCAATGAATGATACGGAACGAACACGCACTAGAAGGTCTGCCATAGTTTCGGCAGCGCAGGCAGCGCTGCGAGACAGGCCAACTCAACTGCCTTGACCTTGCAATTTTCAAGTTGCACTCTTAAAAAGTGCCGAAAAGGAACGAAAATGTAAGATTATTACGATTAAGATCGCACCTATTCTAGACTGTCTCTTATTTTACTTATACGAGAACAATTACCTGCAAAAACAGCAACAACAAAAAATGCGCTGATTATATCTCAAACATTTTCTAACTCGCTCGGACCTGCATGAACTGAAGCTTGTACAACGACACGAATATAAGTCAACACTAACACTTCACTTGTATACTTTGCGTGCAGCTTATCGGGTCTTTTTTCTTACGCGAGATCCATCCGCCGGTGACTTCCCCAATTCCCGGCGGATGGATATCTCGCGTAAGAAATGAGACCCATAACCTGCACGCAAAGTATACGAGTGATATGGCGGGCTGTATCGGAGCATTAGTTTAGTACCGATAGAGGGCGGACTGGATGTTAACGTTTGAGAATCGTTTGATCCATGTGCAGTATTACGTACATGTGTAGTATGATACACGTACGGGTGACATGGTACGGCGCAGCTCTGACTGATAGCAGCTGCGGGGCGCGCGCCGGGGTAGCTAGTCTACGACGTCGATCGTATGCTGTACTCGCCGCACCGCGCGCTAGATCGGCTGTCATAATAAACGCAGCGGATTTCTTGTCGTTGTAAGTTGCATTCGACATCGTCTTTCTTGTACTTTGTTGTCATTTGTTTTCTTCTGATAGTTTTCTACTACAAAATATGAATTTTTGAGGAAAAAGAGGTTTTCCGCGATTTTCATCGGAATACCGGAATGGAGAAAACAGAACCGGAACACGCACACACCGGACGGATTCCGGTATTCCGTCCGTTCCGACCCAGGCTTACTCTCACTCTCAGCACAAACGTTACTTGCAGTTGCAATTATAATGAACGTTCAACTTTAAATACTACTTAAACTTTACTTATTACTCACCCCTGCATTGCTGCAAGTCGAGCCAGGGGCTTACTGCGTTTATTACTATATTATCATGCATAATCATGATAATTCTTACTTTTTTTTTGTACAGAAACAAGCCCAAATTGCTGCCTAAAACTGTGCTGACACAATAACACATCATCTTCATCTTTTGCTGATCTTGCTCACACAATCACATGCAATATCACCCATCACAACTCCTCACAACAGTACACAGCTCTCACACATGCATACAATTACAAACTCATTCATTGACATGTCATTGCATTGGAGTTGCACATTGACATGTCATTGTCGCCATTGAATGACAATATTCACTCACCTTTTTTCTTCTTATTCGTCCTCGGCATTGCAATAATAAACTTGACATACAATTGAAAAACTATCTAGATTTCAAGATTTAGGAAATTTGTGTATACTTCTGGCGTATTTATCAAAAATTTCGGCATGAAACCGGTGAAAGAGAAGAGATGCGGCAGTCTGTTCGTCGTACATATTTGTGTTTACCTTTTTCGCATGTGTCGAATGTCGCAGATAGCGAAATTCGCGAACATCCGAGATCTACGCGCCTTTCTCACGTTGAATTGAATAGGAATGATAGGTGCATTATGGGTAGTGAATATAGCGGTACCATTAGAATACGGTATGGTGAAACGTGTGTGACACTCTTCTGTTGCAATATGTTGCGATTTTTACAACTGCAATTAATATTGCCGGTAAAGTAGGTATATGACGTCATATTCTACTTATGACTAGGAATGAGTGAATGAGTGAATGAGTGAATGAATGAATGAATGAATGAATGAATGAATGAATAAATGAATGAATGAATGAATGAATGAATGAATGAATGAATGAATGAATGAATGAATGAATGAATGAATGAATGAATGAATGAATGAATGAATGAATGAATGAATGATGATTGATTGAATGAATAAATGAATGACTTATGAATGAATGAATGAATGAATGAATGAATGAATGAATGAATGAATGAATGAATGAATGCATGAATGAATGAATGAATGAATGAATGAATGCATGAATGAATGAATGAATGAATGAATGAATGAATGATGATTGATTGAATGAATAAATGAATGACTTATGAATGAATGAATGAATGAATGAATGAATGAATGAATGAATGAATGAATGAATGAATGAATGCATGAATGAATGAATGAATGAATGAATGAATGAATGAATGAATAAATGAATGAATGAATGAATGAATGAATGAAATATCGAATGAATGAATGAATGAATGAATGAATGAATGAATGAATGAATGAATGAATGAATGAATGAATGAATGAATGAATGAATGAATGAATGAATGCATGAATGAATGCATGAATGAATGAATGAATGAATGAATGAATGAATGCATGAATGATTGATTGATTGATTCAATCAATCAATCAATCAATCAATCAATCAATGATTAAATGAGTGAATGAGTGAATGAAAAAATTAATGAATGATCAATGAACGGATGAAACGAACAAACAAAGAAATGAACGGACGACAGAAAGAATGAATGAATGAATGGTGAAACTTTGATGCGGATGAACGAATGAGTGAACGAACAAATAAACAAATAAATGAATGAATGAATAAACAAGAAATAAACAAATGAACAGATGAACGAATGAATGAATGAACGGTGAATAATGAATGAACGAGTGAACGAACAAACACGAACGAGCAAATGAGTGAATGAATATTATGAATGAATAATCGAATGAATAAACATAAATGCAAATAAATAATGACCGTAGCTCAACCAGTATACGGATCACCAACCAACGTTGGTGCATGAAGATGACCATCATTCTATTCCAATTGTTTTATTTTTCATAACTGGAAGAGAAATATGTGCATCTCATATCAACTTTATCATCTCCTTTTTAAAAGTGATGAACCTCAGTTACATGATCATCGTGCAAAAGTGAGAAATAATACAATTATACAAGCAGAAATGAACTCTATCAGTAACAGATCACCCAATTTTCAAAACCTTTAAAAAACTCTCAGAATTAACTTGTATTGCTCTAAAAATTGTATTTCACTAACATCTGTGATATTTCTAACTTTAGAATATTAAATTATTTTGATGTTTGGAAAATTCGACATATTGTGTGATTTTTGCCAACATTCCGTTGGGATCATATGTTGCAGATTTCAAATCTTCATAATACAGAAGGAAGCAAGTTTAAGAAGTAAATTTTTTCCTGGATATAAATTGCTCATTTGCACACACTTTATTAAGATAATTGGTCAATTAATTTTCAAATGAAGCCAGGTGATCCGTTAGTACTTTTACTGGTGAAGTGGTGATACGTTTCTGGTAGAGAGTAAGGGGTTCGTAAAACACACAGTGATTTGCAGAGTGTGTACTGTGTGTGTGCATGTGTGTGTGTGGGGGGGGGGGGGGGGGGGGGGTCAGGAGCCCCACCACCCTCCTTACGCCACGGATGAACTGGTAAATGAAAATGAAGACATTAAAAAGAACCCGTTTCAGCTTCTGGCTGTTTCCATTATTAGCTAAAACAACAAGGTATCCTTCACGAAATATCTGGAAGCTCCTAATAGTGATTTTGGTTGAGTTTGATAAAGTTATTAATAATGATCAATACGTATTATGAAGGCATAATAAAAGTCTGTGTAGGCTGTACACATTATGATGAGACAAAAGACCAAACAGAATAACAGTTGGAATATTGTTTTGTTTTATTCTGACTAATTTGCACACTTTGTTTTGTTGTTTGTTCTATAGTACTAGGCATTTAATTACACACAAAATGGGTAAACAATTAAGAATACTTAATTGTATCAATACAATCATTAGTTTCTATCCTCCCCCCCCCCCCCCCCAAAAAAAAAAAAAAATAATAATAATGATAAATAAATCAATCAAATAAATACAAAATTAAAATAGGAAGCATTATTTTATACAGATCACTTTGATTGAGAGGTTAGCTTGAGATCAAAACTTTCAAACTTGTCAAAGCCCGACTTTCGGGAGATGTACTCACTGAGTATTCAGTGTCTTCAAAATCATATCGTCGCTGGGCTGTTAAAACCTCGTATCTCAAAGTTTGGTGAAAATTACTTTTTTGGATAAATGTGAAGTTTAAGGTGTAATTCATCTTCTAATAACCACATGAGTTGCATATCTTAACAAATAATGTAAAAATTCATCTTTTCGAAAACCTCGTATCTCATTTTAGGATTTAGTGCGAAAACCTCGTAACTCAATTTGCCGCCTTCCAAATTATTTTTCGTGCATTTAAAACATTTCATATCGAATTGATTATCAAACATAGTCTTAAGTTCAAATAACATAGCCTACGCACATAATTTGTTAAAATAAGAATGTTTTTTCGCTCTCCTGAACATTTTTTTTGTTTTGATTTTAACAGCGGTTTTAACAGCCCAGTGACGATATATTGTTGCATTTAATTGATATCCTCAAATGACCGTGCGCAATGGCGTTTGCAAGAAAACCATGACGTATGCACGTACAGACTATTTTGCGAGCATGTATACTTTCATTCATATTTTCCAGGGCATGAATGATCCGACCCAAGAATGTCAAGAAACTGCTATCTTGCGCAGAGAATCATGCCGTCATCTTAGTTTGTTTTCAATTCAGTTTATTCACAATATAAAATACAAGATAATTATAATACAATGTAAAATGTACTGGGGATCACTTTAGAAAGCTACACTCTTGTATAAAAAGCGCCCCATAAAATAAAATACAACTTATAAGATAATGCTAAATTAATCAATTACAAAGAAAACAGTAACATCAATTAAACATAAAAAAAAACAAAAAACAGAATACACACACACGCATTGGTGTGAACTAATTTGTATACGATGGATGGAAAGATTTCAGTAATTTCACAATAAATTCATTATAATTATTTTCAATGTTTTCTTGAAGCAATTTAAAGAAGATAACCTGCATGTACGCGGCGAATTTGACGATGATTGGTCTTGTGATTGTACGGCCTTGTCTGCCTTGTTTGCCCTTCTCTCCCAGTCGATGAGACCTGTCGATGTCGGAGGGCTCGGGCTCGACATCGACCTCGAGCTTTTGTTTCGCGAGCTGCTTGCAAATGAAATCATCGGTGTTTTCGCCGGGGGCTTCCTTGACACCGTGGACGACGAGACAATTGCGCCTCGAATATTGCTCGAGCTCTTCGATTTTCGATTGTGATTCTTGCAGATGTGTTTCCAGGTGCTTGATTTTGTCATCACGTTCCTGTAGTTCCATCATGAAACAGTCGTGGAGGGCAGGAGCCAGTGCTGGACAGTGCTAGAAGTGGGCCCAGCGCCGGGGCCAGCTATATATTCCTCAACGAGACGCTTGTCGCTTAAGTTTATTATACGTATTAGTTAGTTTTAGTTTAGTTTTTAGTTTTAGTCCGGGGTGGTCAAAAACCTGTGCACCTGAAAAGGTACCGTTTTTGTAATTTGTGTTCTTTTTGAGATCGAGTGTTGAAAACCACCGCCTATATGGGTCAAGGGAAAATCTCGACGTCGCTGTATACATGTATAGTTAAAATGAATACCCTTTCGACGCTTTTTTGGACGCGGGTGCGTATAGCCAGTCATGAAAAATGGTTGAAACCAGTGGCGTAGACAGGTTCTTACACCTGGGGAGATGAAATTTTTCCCCGGCCGAGACCACCTGCCAAAATGTTTCGAGACCGAGGGAATTGGGGCAAAAT
Source organism: Echinarachnius parma (assembly GCA_037951105.1). NCBI lineage: Eukaryota > Metazoa > Echinodermata > Echinoidea > Clypeasteroida > Echinarachniidae > Echinarachnius > Echinarachnius parma. Next base: position 51,297 of record JBAMJV010012952.1, read on the forward strand.
TGGGCAAAGACCTAAGGGGGCTCATGATTTTGTTTTTGTGCAGGGGCTCATGCCCAACCGCACTCACAGGGTTGCTAACTTTGAGCCGGGTGAGAGTGAGATAATGCGAGGGAGCGAAGCGACTGAGTGGGGGGAGGGTGTGGGAGGGGGTGTCACCCCTCCCACCGTAGGCAGTGGTAGGGAGATTTTGCATTTTTGGACTTGAAATTGTGCAATCTGGTGCATACCTATAGATAGGAAATTCGGGAGTTAAGATTGACTGTATCTGGGAAAGCGTGTTATGACTTGATCGACCAGAAATTTTCAATACATTTTTTACGAAGAAAACAAAAATAATTGACACACTGATAAATATGCACCCCAACACACACACATACTATATTTATTTTCACACACAGGTCCAAAATAAACCATATGCCACATTATGTATTATCCAACAACATAGCCTACAGCCACGAATGAGTCCCGAGGGAGCGAAGCGACCGAGAAGGGGGGGGGGGGGGGGGGGGCAGAGCCATAGGGGGAGGGATTGGGAGGGGGTATCCCCCTCCCAAGGTTAAGATGTTGCATTTATATACTTGAAATGGTGCAATTTGGTGCACGTCACACAAGCAGCCAGAGCAATGCCAATGTAGGCACACGGGAACTACATGCCCGGTAGAGAAAAAGTACTCACCCCAGACCACTCACCCCAGACTCACCCCCTTTTCCCCTCTCTATATTTGTTTATGTTGTTGTAGTCTAGAATGTGTTAATTTAAATGTACAATATACCTAACTATTATTTGAGGGGTCCACAATTGTACAAGCATTGCTTTTTAGTGGACCCCTCTTGTTTCCAATATGTATATCCCTATTTTGTGCAAATTATCATTATTCATTTGTAATCTTTTGTTAAAAGCAAGAATAAATTGAAATTGAAATCGAAAATTGACCATACACTTGTTACACAACAACCTGAGCTAATCTGTTCGCGCGCGAAGCGCGCGGCGAAAACTTAGATGTATAAATTAGATTTTGAATATTAGAATGAACAAGTCTTAGCTCATACATATAATACCACTCACACACACAAACTCACGCACATACACAGACACACATACACATACATTCAAACACACTCACGCACAAAAAAAAGAAGAATTTTCCTAAAACCTGGGTGGGGGGGGGGGGGGGGGGGATGATTGTACATGTCATCCCCCCACCTTGTGAAGTGGGGGGGATGCATCCCCCTCATCCCCCCCCCCCCCCGTTGTCTACGCCCCTGGCAGTGGCGTAGACAGGTTCTTACACCTGTGGGGATGATTTGCCGTTCACCGGACCAAGACCAATTTGTTCGAGGCCGAGACCACCTTCCCTAAATATTTCGAGACCAAGACAATTGCTTGAAAGTCATCTCAGTTGGGGGGGGGGGGGGGGGGGGGGGGGTAGGGTAGATGTTAAGATGGTCGTGACCAGGCGGGCCGGAAGCAGTTTTGGGTTGGGGGGGGGGGGGCAAAACCTATATTAGCCTATTAGCACTCGCAGTGCTGCCAACTTTGAGCCAGATGTGAGAGTGAGACATTGCGAGAGAGCGAAGTGACTGAGCGGGGGGAGGGTGTGGGAGGGGGGTGTCCCCCCTCCCACGGTAGGGAGATTTTGCATTTTTGGACTTAAAGGGTACCGCCGGGCATGATAAAACAAATCCTTAGTTGTTTTGGTACTATAATTGAATACCAATCATACTCTCATGGGGTCTGATATGTTTCTGTAATTTGAGAACAATGCAATTCATTACTACGACCTACGGAACCACGGCTATTTACTGGTTCGCGCGCGCGACTTTGTTTGCACGACCGCTCAATCAATACGCGTACGTTATTATGGTAGTATGCGATTTATCGCATAGCCCATGCGATAGTTAGTATCGTTTCGCGCGTGCTCGCACTCTAGCCACGGCCACCGCATCGCACCATATCTCTGCATGCATGCGATATGTATACATGCTATTGCTTGTACATTAGGGTTAGGGTAAGGGTTAGTGTTAGGGTATATATATATTTTAAAAAACCAACACCATCAAGCAATCCGAAATAGCTCCGTGGATAGAGAGTTAGATTGATACGCTAGAGGTCCCTGGTTCGAATCCTACCTTGGTCCAATGTTTTTTTGTATTTGCTATTCGTTCGGCACTCGACTAAATGTTCGAAATTATACAAGTCGGAAATTTCGGGTATGAACCAGAGCACTATAACACTGATTGCCTATTGACAGAAAAATCATTCGAATGAGCATATCTCAGCCAATACTTAACATATTCAATTGATTTTCGGTATTTGGACATTATTTTTGATGCTCTTTCGGAAAATGAAGTTCAAATTTGAAAATTCTAACAATAGCTGTTAATGACGTCATAGCTTCTGTACTCTATACGCACTGTGCTGCAGCAGCGCGCGCACACAAGCGATTTTCGAGATTTTCTCTGCTTGCTGCGATATATCGCAGATGCGATCAATAAAAGGATCGTTAAGTGGTATCGTTATCGGAACTGCGCTGACAGAATGAGTGATATGTAATATTAAAAATGATTCCCTAGCAATGTAGAAATACTTTCAGGATCACAGACTTGTTTTGCATGTTCATTTGGGATATGTCTTTGATGTAAGAGAGCTAAATCTCTATCCGGAGGTACCCTTTAACATTTTGCAATCTGGTGCTTACCTAGATAGGAAATTCGGGCTTAACATTGACTGTATATGGGAAAGTGTATTATGATTTGATCGACCAGAAATTTTAAATATATTTTCACGAAGAAAACAAATAATTGACACACTAATAAATATGCACCCCAACACAGGGAGCGAAGTCACTGAGCGGGGAGAGGGTGTGGGAGGGGGTGTCCCCCTCATTGGCTGTATATGGGAAAGCGTGTTTTGATCGACCAGAAATTTTAAATATATTTTCACGAATAAAACAAATAATTGACACACCCCAACACAAACACAAATATTGTATTTATATTTAGCGTCATACACAGGTTTAACATCACCATGTGCCACATTATGTATGATCCAACAACTTAGTCTATTGCCAAGAATGAGTCCCGAGGGGCGAAGCTACCGAGGGCTGGGGCAGAGCAAAATAGGGAGGGTTTAGGAGGGGGTATCCCCCTCCCACGGAGAAGAGTTGCATTTATATTAGATACTTGAAATTGTGCAATTTGGTGCACGTCACACAAGCAGCCAGAGCAATGCCAGCCTACAGTGGAACTACGTGGAAAGGTATACAGAAACAAAATACTCACCCCAGACCATACGCAAGCATACATAAGCAACAAACTGAGATAATCTGTTCGCGCGCGAAGCGCGCAGCGAAAATTGAAAGTGGATGAATAAATTACTTTTTTAGCATTATAAGTAACAAGTCATAGCTCATACAACTAATGTTTTCTTTCCCACTCGTATACAGATACACAAACAAAAAATATATATCCTTCCCTAAAAACTGGGGGGGGGGGGATGATTGTACATGGCATCCCCCTCATCCCCCCGTTGTCTACGCCCCTGATCCACGGGCATTGTGGCTCTGAGGTGGAGTTTAATTAAAGGGATCTAGTAACTTTGTTGACATACATGTGCAACAAATGTATGAAGGGATAGGAATAGGGTTCTCTGATTCGATATGTCCACTGAGTGATGTGTGAAAATTAGATGGTAAGTATGGCATGTCATACGACCTGAAGAACGTGAGCTCGAAATTGCATTCAAAAGATGCCGTGCCCGATGACTGGATTCGCGAGGATCCCAATAGACTGTAATGTATGCAAATAATATGCGTATGACATAAGACTCTCCGTTGGCAAGCTTAACAATAGTAACTAGGTCCGGCAAGCTAAGTTTGCCGGAGCTTGCCGGACATAGTTACTATTGTTAAGCTTGCCAACGGGGAGTCTGACGTCATACGCATAATATTTGCATACATTACAGAAGCGGTCTATTGAGCTAACTCGCCCTCCCCTCAGTAGATCAGAACAAATTCGATTCATGTTATCCGTCATGAAGACGAAAATGGACATGATACTCGCGAAGAGAAATACGTTAGACTGTGCATGGTTCGATTTATTTGTATATTTTATTGAAGTAAAGGAATGTCTTATACAAAGTAAATATGGAAGTCATACATCCCAGCCACCAGCTGTTAAAATAGAAACGAGCATCATAATAGCTCGTGTTTGCACTTTGCAGAAACAAAGCTGACTAAAATGTATAAAAAAAACAAAATAAATCTAGAAGGCAAAAATTGTCGGATGAGAGTGAGAAGGGCGTAATAGTCGTTTTTGTGATAAATTAAGTTCTGAAAACAATATTGGTCAGAGTCTTCTTTGACTCTATGTGATGACAATTTTGTCAAATAATCATCATTTCCTATTTCGGGAATAAAAAGTTGATTTTCAAATTATTGTTCCTGTGTATGGATAAATATTTTGGATAAACAGGTACATAACCAATATATATATCGATATAAACATACTTCAAGTGACATGATTAACATAACTATTTCAAATCCAACACTTTTAATAGTGTATATTTCTGAACAATTGGATGCGATTTTCATAATTGGTTAAAACAGCAACTTCAAAGTGTACCATCTATTTAGTAATTTTTACATAATTTGCAAAACAAAAATGGCATGAAATTCAGGGGAAATTCAAATTCGTTCGTCACAGATAACTCTATTAATTAGTCCATAGTACACACGGGTGTATAATAAATGCAATTGTGTCTCATGACAGTTTATGCTTTAATACATTGTTATAAAAGCTTATCTTTTGAATGAAGTTGTGTTTTCCGGAATCTGCGCCCAAAACTGGAACAGTCATTTCTGAGAATAATAATAAATACGGACATTATTGTTACAAAGATACAAATGAAAAAGCACACTAAAGTTATGCAGCAATATAATTTATTTTCTACGTCATTCTACGTCTGCATCTTTATTGTATATGAATGCAAAGTGAAAATTGTATTATAAACAATGGCACCTCCTGACGACACACCAGCACATCAACCCAGTATAGCTTTGCAGCTGCTTCAAGGGATTACCTCATCAAGTATCAAGTACCAGTGCATACAGTACATGTATTTGTACACACATTGGCCCGAATTCTCATTAGTGGCTCAACTTGTGCCCGGCCTAAAAAGATAAAGACTACCGGGTAACACTTTGCACCAGAAGACCTATTGTCTCGTTGCTGTGGTCCCCGGAGATATTCCAATGGTTTTCTTTCATTATCCAGTCAATCCCTTGAGTTATGATTATAGGAATCAGGACAATTGGCCTTTTGAAATGCAGTTATAGAATAGTCTGTCATCACCTTTAAATAAATGTATACCTGTATATGAATTTGTGTTCACTTAGTAGTTTTCTTCTCATTATCAGACATGAAACAATGCAACAACGGTTTTTACAAGACAATATATATTATACATACAAAGAATATCATTTTTGTTAATGAAAGAGACATGCAAAGCTATACAATTTCTCTAATGATTAAATCTGCGTCATTAATATTACCCCCAAACCAAACAGTTGTTAGGATGCCGAAATAGAGGAAAATAACATTTACAACACAATAATTGGAAAAGCGCATATGCCAACATTTTACCGATACCAAGAGGATATTTTGTTCAACTTGAATTAATGAGAGTGTGGTGAATTTTACAAAATAAAAAAATCAGAAATACTTTGTGAAACACTAACATTCAATACAGGCTGATGAATTTCTAAATTGCAGAAAGAATTTAATATTATTAAAAATGATTATCCCCTAAGACTTAGAGCGCCCTTTTTTTCAACTGTTTCTGTGTATGGAAATATATTTTTGATATACATAATATACATAAATTGTACATAACACATCGATAGATACATACTGCACGTGACACGATAAAAAAAAAAAAAAAAACTAATTATTGCAACACTTTTTATATTGCATGTTTCTGAACAATCGGATGCGATTTTCATAATTGGTTAAAACAGCTACTTCGAAGTGTGCCACCTATATCTAGTGATTTGTACATACATTTGCAAAACAAAAATGGCATGACATTCAAAACAGTTTGTCACAGATAACTATATATTATCGTCAATAGTACAGAGTATATAATAACCGCTATAATAGTCTCGTGGCAGTTAGGTAACTTGCCGATTGGTGCAGCCATTTGGTCTACTAGAAAATTATAAATTCTGAGGCTTCTGATTATAATTAGGGTTAGTGGTGTGGATTAGGGTTAGGGTTAGGTTTGGGGTTAGGGATCGTGTTTGGGGTTGGGGAAATTGAAATTACAGGCATCAGGTAGTAGACCAAATGAGTTGTAGACCAACTGAGTGTAGACCAAGCGAACATAAACCGTGTTATAATCCCGCTATAATACATTGTTATAAAAGCTTATTAATTAGTACTATTTTTCTGAATGAAGTTGTGTTTTCCAGAATCTGCGCCCAAAACTGCAACATTTCTGAGAATGATAACAAATACGAACATTATGTTAACAAAGATACATATTTTATAAGCACACTAAAGCTATATAGCCATATACTAGCACATACCGTACATGTATTTGTACACACATTGAGCTATAACAAGTTGTAGTAAATTAAATTTAATAACCCTTATTCACCTTTAAATAAATCCTGTACATTAATTTTTGTTTCACTTCTTCTCATTATCATTCACGAAACAATGCATTAAAGGGACTTAAATTAAAGTAACATCAATTAAAGTAACATTGTCCAAATCCTCAAAATAAAATTTTAATTCTAGCGGTTCCCTCATACCTTTAACAATAAAATCATGGGACAGGTTTCGGTTCGTCAAATTTCCCTTTCGTTACAAAGATATTTACGATCGAAGTATTCAGATAAGAAAAGCTCCAGTGGAGGTTTGAAACCGTGTACAAAGTGATTGCAGTGAGTTAGTGAATACCACTTTGCAATTTCGCTTGGCCATGCAATGTCCATTTGATTTGAAATTTTCACACAATACCATGTGGACATATGAGATAACAACAATATACATTGCATCAACCATTCATCACTTTTTGCACATGTCAACAAAGTTACTAGATCCCTTTAAGGACAAATATATATTATAACAACGGTTTTTACAAGACATATATATTATACATACAAAGAATATTATATATTATTTGTTTCATGAAAGAGACATGCAACGTTATAAAATCTCTCTAATGATTAAATACTATAAAGAGGATATTTTGTTCAACTTGAATTAATGAGAGTGTGATCAATTTTACAACAAAACAAAAAAAATCAGAAATATTTTGTGAAACACTAACATTCAATACAGGGTAATGAATTTCTAATTTGCAGAAATAATTGAATATTTTTATGAAGACAAAGCACCTTCCAATCGACTAGAACCCAGCGTCAGTGATCAATTGTTCTCATCTTCCATCGATTGGTGATTAGTATTTATATTATTATTATTATTATTTTGTATAATTACAATTCATGTTGTAGGTAGGGTGTAATCATGGTTATACTTTAGGTGGGTATAGGTGATGGGTTGTTGACGTTGATGATGTTGTTATTGTTGCAAGAATTTCAGTTTATGTTGTGGGTGGTGGGCTTAAAGTACTTGACGGAGTAGATGTAGGAATATTAGCGTGGTGGACTGATTATGGTAGCATAGAATCGGGGGGGGGGGGGGGAGGGGGGTAGTTGTAACAATTACAGCTTTAGTGAATTGCAGATGGTGGATTTGATTGTGTAGCCTAGATTAGATGACAGGGCAGTTGGAAGAATTTTAGTAATAATAATAATAATGATAATAATAATATATTACATTTATATAGCGCTTAATACAGTGGTCATCGGGTACAGGTCAAACCCGCACAGTAATCTTGTGCACCGTCTCAACTCCCTGGGGAGCATATACTAGCCCAGCTGCCCAATGGGTGCTGAAGGCTAATTAACACCCGACCATGGTACCCATTTATACTCCTGGGTGAAGAGCAGCAATGTGGATTTATCGTCTTGCTGAAGGACAAACGCAATGGGCATAATATGGGTTCGAACTCGGGATCTCCCGCTCGGAAAGCGAGCGCTATACCAATCTTGCCACACCACATTAATTTCAGTGTACATATTGTATGTGGTGGGCTTAATAATATAACCATGATATTTGAGGCCTCGATGGCAATATAATGTAGATGTAGAAATCTCAACGTATGATGTAGGTGGTAGGCCAGTTAGTTTTGTCTATAAGGGGTTGGACAAAATATGAATTTTAGTTTATATTTTAGGTGGATAGGCTAATTTTTGTAGCCTATGTGGTGGGGTATGTTACATGTGAAGGGCGTATTGTTGCAGCTTAGAAATTAATTTCAGTTTAGGATCTTCAGCCTATAATATGTCGTAGGTTAAGGGCTAAATATTCTAGCTATAAACAGATGGCGGGATGGTTGTAGGAAATCAAGTTTATGTCGTAGGCGGAGGGTTATCTGTTGTAGGTATCACTGACGTGTTAAGTGTTGTAGTTATTATTGACGTGGTAAGTGTTGTAGGTATCATTGACGTGTTAAGTGTTGTAGGTATCATTCACGTGTTAAGTGTTGTAGGTATCATTGACGTGTTAAGTGTTGTAGGTATTATTGACGTGGTAAGTGTTGTAGGTATCATTGACGTGTTAAGTGTTGTAGGTATCATTGACGTGTTAAGCGTTGTAGGTATCATTGACGTGTTAAGTGTTGTAGGTATCATTGACGTGTTATGTGTTGTAGGTATCATTGACGTGGTAAGTGTTGTAGGTATCATTGACGTGTTAAGTGTTGTAGGTATTATTGACGTGTTAAGTGTTGTAGGTATCATTGACGTGTTAAGCGTTGTAGGTATCATTGACGTGTTAAGTGTTGTAGGTATCATTGACGTGTTAAGTGTTGTAGGTAGCATTGACGTGTTAAGTGTTGTAGGTATTATTGACGTGTTTAGTGTTGTAGGGACTTGCGAGGATGTTGAATTAGGAAGCAATGTGGTTATTATAGTGATTGTGGTTGTAGCAAGATCAGTAGAATTAGTAACGTTCGTTGGAACATTGGCAGTCGTACTTTCTGGAGGAAGCCCGAGAAAGAGTCCGAGAAAGATCAATAGAACAATAGCAGTCGCTATGACAAAAATGAGCATTACAACCAAGGCTACAACCTGCCATTTGCTGAAAACATAACCAGACCCTCCACGATCACAGCTTCTGATGGGGACTGCTTTTTCTGCCTCTTCAAGGAATTGACCAACCGCCTCCCAGCGACTCTCCGTGGAGATTTGGACGGGCGACACGTCCAGCTTTCCAGCGATCATCGCGAGGTTGGCATGTTTAAAGGTGGTTGGTTGTCTGGCCCGGAATGCTTCCATCTCCAACTCGTACTTCTCCTCGGTAGCCAACCTCTCCTCCGGGAAATCGTGGACCACCACTCCGACCCGAGCTTTACCTGTTCACACAATAATAACACAATTATGATGAATTAGAAGTTCTTGTAGAAATTAAAGTAGAAATTAATATAAATAAATATACCTAGTCGGCCTTTTAATGGTTATTTTGTTGGGAAGGCATCCTTTGTATACTGCAACTCAAATACTTACGACATTTAATTGCAATTTAAATGATGAGTAAATTACAATTTGCATTTATTTGAACCTGTACATAGTTCAGAAGCGAAACAAAATTAATAGATTACGTCTACATTGATGCAGAGTTGCAGATACGTTCCAAACATATGTATGAACACGCTTGATATTATAATATCATACAAAGCCAATTATCAATTTCAAAAGAATAATGCATAATAAACAATTAATTATTACAAATCAACAAAGACATAAATCAAACAGACTAAATAGCAAAAGAACACACAATTACAAAAACAAACAAGCAGACAAACGGACAAACAGACCTAGTGATTTATCAGCATTGGCCAGAAATTCGTCATAGAGAGAGTCCAACACATCGGTGATGGAGAACCGTCTGTTGTTGATCGAATGGCAGAGGAGAATGATGTCGAAGTCCTTGCCTTTGAACGTGTAATCCTGGACCCTGTTGTATGGAAGCTTGAAGAATTGAACATTAAGATGTGGACATCGACTGCTGAGATCGTTGATGAAGCCGTCAACGCTTGCTGGGAGGGCTGATGTAAGAACGCCTACTTTGATCTTCTTCGGCGGATGCTGTGTCGAGATTGAAAATAATATAAAATCATAATTTAGCAGCTCTAGGCGTCGACCCTACATTTAAAAAAAATGTATTTATTCGTTTGTTATCATGATTTACATTTGTGTGTGTGTGTGTGTGTGTGTGTGGGGTGGGGGGGGGGGGGGGGGGCTAATTTATTTTCTGGGGAAATTCGCGAGAGACCTCGAAATCCTGACAGGATGGGTGCATGTGCCCACCTAGGGGTACTTGTCGGGGCTTACAGGAGAGGGGAGTCTACAGGAGTTAATTTGAAAATGGGCAATATGTCATGGGTAATTATACAACTCTTAACATGTTAGTCATAGGCCCCATTGCGGGAAGTATGTCAGATCATGTGTTCTAAATGCACAAATCTGATTGGTGAAAACGCGAACATTTTCTGACTTACAAGTAGGTGTAACTTATACAATCGATTGTATCTCTTTCTGCAACGGGGCCAAGAAACGCCAGTAACTGTTTTGTTTTTGTTTTTGCTTTGATCACTGTGAACTTTGACATTGAGTTGTTCGTACATGTAGTATCCCTGTGATTCATGGAATGTGTTAATGAACTTGAAGATGTCTGCATGCCGACATAGGAGAGTTTCTTTAAAAGAGCCTACTACTGGGTATCTCCGAGGTAGGGTGGTTGGGACGTGGGGGGGGGGGGGGGGGGGGGGGGGGGGGCTACAGCACCCATCTCATCGTCCATATGCTTTTTATTTACGAGGCAACATTCCCAAGTTTGCATTCCTCTCGATTTACCTATTACAATTATTTTTTCTACCATCACTGATGAGGCATAGCATTGTGTAACATTCACTTTAATAATTATTACACGGCAGGGATTGAGCCTAATGTTAGTGAATACATTATGTCATTCTACTAATTGTTGTCAGCATTATCTTGAAAGGTTTAGGGTTAAATGGTTAACGAATATTTTAAAGCAAATTCTAATTAATTCTAAAGCAATTACAGTAGATGGTTTCATAATTGTAGGCAACCATGTCAAATACGTGCAGTTTTGTCATGGTTGTGGTGAACATTTTTTTTTTTTTTTTTTTTTTTTTTTTTTTTTTTTGGGGGGTTATCCCTCCTATCTATTTTTGTTCGTTTGCTTTCAGATGAAATGTTGGGCAGCAGATTGTCGTGGTTGTGCGAATCTTACCCCCCCCCCCCCCCCCCCCCCCCCTCTCCACTATATCCACTTGTCTCCCACTTCACCACTTTTTTTTATTGAAACAATGCATCCATGTACAGTACCTTGTGGCAGGCCTACAACAATAAATCATTCCTCGTGACAATTTCAAAGACAGCTTCAAACATTGAAACCAAAGTTCACTTTAAATAATAATGAAACTTGTTTATCGATTGTCATGTGATTGTGTTCGCTCTGTATACTACTTGCTGCAGCGCGGTATACGTGGTACGGTGGTAATATAAATAAATTATGTTAATTATCTCACATGACTAGCTTTCCTGAATGTCAGTTGCTTTAGCTATAAAACATGATAATGGGCTATCTTTGCCTCTGGTCATGACGTTACCCAGTTTCGTTTCTTTTCCGCATTGATGCTCAACATACAACTGCCAATAAATTATCATGACATGATCTTCTGTTATGTATGCGTTTAATACATATATGATTATATCACGTAGTAAATTACTTACATGAACATGCTAACATGATAATATCAATACAAATTAATAATATTGTTTACGCCATGGTTCCTACAATGAAAATAAAAAGAAACATACTCATAATCAAAGGCGCAAATCTAGCATTATCCTAATTATGCAGTCAAGCAGCAACTCGTCGCGGTAATTAGCTAGTGGAACGGGCGTACTCAGAATTGGGTCAGTATCTCGAAGGCTGTGCGCATGCGCATTCCTGGTTTTGTAGCTTCGTGATAATCTCGCGAATTTCGAGCTTTCACGACACTTTGATAAGCCCTCATTTGAAATGGAATTGTTGGTAATTACGGTAGTGAATATGGCAGAGTGGTGAGTTAATTTGAAGTACAATTTCCGCTCTTTATTTTGACATATAACTTGCATTTTTGGGGTGAAATTTAGACATTTTACGGGCTTATGAATGTTCGTTACATTGTACCTTAATTTTGATCGTCTTTTTGCAGCCTCTTTGCAAGCTGTTGTTCCTTCTTGGAACTTGACCCGATTAAATATCAAATCTAATTTTCTTTCAAATGGTTATGAAGTTCCGACAATGAGCGTCAAACTGATATAAAAATCGATTGGAGGCACACATTTCCAGATGGTATTTGAATGACCGTAACATGGGATAAATTTCGATTTACGACGAAAGTGACCAATATTCTCCGAAAATCGCGTATCCTGATTGGTTGGTTATGGAATCATGATAGGTCAGGCAAACTTTCATGACTACGTCACCGGCTTCTCCGACGATCACTCGATTGATAGTTTGCGTGACCTTTCATGATTTCGTAACCAACCAATCAGGTAAAGTCCTGTAAAGTGTCAGATATTGCACAAAATGACATTTGAGACTTCAATCCTATATCAATATCATTGTAAAATACAATTGAAAGATTTGTGAAAGTTTGAAAGAAAACGAACACTGTTTACCTAGTGAAAAAAACGAATATTGAGTTCATATTTTATCACTGAATACTGATGGTCTGCCATACATTAAATTTGTCGCAGTCCGTTTGAGATATTCGCACCCGTGTATGTTTACACACGTATAGTACAGAATTCATGGAATTTGCACTCGCTCGGCTCAAAGTTCAATCTCCGGAATGTTCTCACGAGTGCTGCATGCGGACGTTCTCAGCTAGGACAATTGTACTTTTTATCAAAAGCGTTAATCAACGTGATTGAAATAAAAGATTTAAATGATAATTATCTTCATACTAAAGGAACATTTGAAAAAAATCAAACCCTATTTTATTCTTCTTTAACCATAAGCTAAACAACACGGTAGAAGAGAAACGAGGAAGCTCCAAGTAATTTTCGTGGATTTGGACACTTTACAGGTATGACTTAACGCGATTTTCGGAGAAATCATGGTGTATTTCCATTTTTGGCTAACTCGGAAGTGTACTAGATGGTTTTAATTGTGGAACTTGACTCGATTAAAATTAAACATGATCTGGAAGTGCCCGAAAACAGAATAACACATATTAGTACACATACAGGTTAGTTTTCCGATTCAATAAATCATGTATTTTGTTTCCGTCTCGGGTTTGTCAGTCATAGCGTTAGTCTTTGCTGATATCAAAGACGCTTTTTCATGAATATCGTTTGAGTACCAGGAAGCTGTTCCACGCAAGTTGCTCTCTTACTGTATGTAGCCAACAAGAACATCACATTATTTTCATGAATAATACACAATACACGCATCTAGTGTAGGATATTAATAGTGAAATTCACAGTGAAACATATATTTCAAACGATGCACACAAATCGAATGGTAATACTGTATATCAGATAATAATATTAATACAGTACATCAAAACACAATCATCTTTATAACGGTATTATAAAGAAATTCGGAAAGCAAAAAGCGGTTCCATGCTTATACCATGTACATACGTATACAATGAGGTATGGTGAGAATGATGTTGGCAATGTTATTAAATTCATTAACACACTATGTTATTCCAAATACTGTCAATTTGTTTTATAGACAATGTTAGATTGTATGTCTGCCAATGAGACACTACCTAAATTATAAGCAGTAAAAGAAAAGACATAAAGTTTGGGCGTACAGGCATCCTCCGCAAAGAACATATTTTCTGTCTCATCATACAAGCAAAATAGCAAATCAGATGATATTTTGCCCCCAAGACATAGGTATAGCTAAAATTTCTTCTTCTTCTTTATTTCTTCTTCTTCTGCAAACAAAACTCCGCAAGTGGCGGATACATTTGCGGATATACATTTGCCCTCAAATGTTTTGGGTATAATACGAGGTGGTATTTCCCGAATAATTAAGAGGTCGTGGTATTTCCCCAATATGAGGTGGTTTTCCTGATCTAATGTGGTGAATTTGCAGACAATGTTTTTAAAAACTCGGGAGGAGGTCTGGCCGGGGGCTGCAACCCCCATGTATAGCCCCGCCTCGTATACGGCTATGGGGGAAATGTATATTTAGTAATATTATTATAGATATAATATATAGGGTGTGCCTAACGGTGGTGTAGTAAGGGGGGAGGGGAGGGGAGGTGTAGTTGTTGCATGTATAAAAGTAAATGATGTAACTACTCAATTGATTAGCTATGTATTAGCTATAGCATATGTCACATTCATATAATTAGCAATTATCATTAGATGGATCTAGATAAGGTAGTGCCTGTGCTGGTGTTGGTGGCTGGGTGGGGGAGGGTTTGGGGCCGACGCATGGGCGTCGATACTTACGTAATACCTATTCATCTGGGGGGGATGAATGAATAGATCATCCCGTCCTGATGAATGGGTATCAATGACAGATCGACGCCCATGGCCGAGGTATAGTTTGCATATAATTACACGTAAAACGTTAATAATTACCTGTGTATTGTCCCATCTGCCCCTCCTCGACGGATTCTCCGGATCGACCTGGCTACCTGTACTTCCATATTTCTCTTCCTGCATTTCTAGATACGTATTAGGATCACTCATCACTCATAATAGCACATTGCAGTATTACAGGTAATATTGGTGCTTGACGAGCTAGGTTAAATCCTTTCCGTGACGGTGAAAGTTTAAACGGCGGTTTTTAACAGGTGTTTTAATAAACTGGAGTTGGGTCCGAGCTATATTATGATCAGTCAGTACGTTCTGGTGCAGAAATAAACCAATATACCTATAGATACTATAGCCTTAGGTGCGTTTATAAAACTACATTGACCAGTTTATAGTTATTCATATTTACTGCCATGACTGCCCGGAGCGAATGACTAAAATAGCACCGTCGCTTTAATATTTCCACACAACTGCAGGCCGTTCAAGGTACTTCACTGAAACATTCCACTTAATTGCTTTATATAAATTGCTTTCTATAATAATCGATATTTTCAGGTCAGTACATGTATACATTGCACGACTGAATCTGATTCAAATAATATGTACCGTAGTGTTGCCAGAGCTAGAGAGTGGCGTATGGTAGGTATATTGAAAGTCGCAATTAGCCCGCGTACCTCACGTCGTCGATCACCATGATCACGTTTACAACTATTTCGTTTTGCTGCCTGTATTGTGACGTGCTTCCATTTACGATTTACAGTTCGACTTATTTAGTATTTCAAGCAAATATGGTTAAAAATTAGCAATAATCAAAAGCTGCTTCAATCACATTTTGCACAATAACTCTGCAAAATACCATGTCCTAGACAGTAATGTGGAGTGCAGTGCAGCATGCATGCAGGGAAGCTAGCTGCTTCGATGGAGCTATCCGGAGCCGCTCGGCGCGGCGCGGCTCGCAGCCGGGGAATCCCCATTTTTCCACTTTTACCTCGTAGTCTTAAAATCCACACACTAGTACGTGCAACGTTTATAGCCAGGCAATACATTGAAAAGAAAGTTGCCTATTAAAAACACATAATTCGGAAACCCATAATAAAATGAAGTTTATATGTCACGTGTTTGGTTTGTGTTTGTGCTTTCATGAGTGTGTAATATACCCATTATCTGTAACAAGCGATCTTGAATTTCATGCCATGTTTGTTTCGAAAATTATGTAAATCACGAAATTGATGGCACTCTTCGAATTAGGCCTACTTCACTCTTGTTTTAGGCTAGAACAATGTCACCCAATGATATGAAATTGGATTCGATTGTTTAGAAATGTGCAGTATAACACTTGTTACAATGTAAATAATGTGTTTGTCTTTCATCTATAGTATAAATTGCGATTTGTATAAATTAGATTTGTATAAATTGCGATTTGTATATCGTTAGATTTACTTGCGGCGTAGTTTGGACTTTGCTCGGTACAAATTTAAAGCAACATGATCACTGACATCAACAGGAGACTGTACTGACAATTAAACTTGGCATCATACGGTGTTGGAGGAACGGATCATTTATAATTGTGCACACAATCATGGAATGTACATTATATGATATTTTCAGTAACGCGTGTCTCTGAACTATTAGTTCTTTTGGAATATTGACATAATACTCATTATGGATGGTCAGACATCCTCCAGAGGTTACGAAAATGTGGAGCAAATCGACCTAGAAGATCCGACGCGGAGAGGTAGTTTCCAAGTAAGTTAGCTATTCTGTCTGTTTTCCCGCCCGTTTGTGTACACTATTTCGTATCCGAATGATCTATTTATTCATATTTATTCAGTCTTCTTTAAAGGGATAGTTGAGTATTGGTCAAACTTAACTTTGGTAACCAAAACCTGTACCATTGCGGTACAAACTAATAGTTATAACTCCACCATGCTCGAAAAGTATACACAATTACAAACGACTGAGTAAAACCCTTATCATTCAAAAAGAGCCGTTACAACTCAAGATGGCGCTCTCTAAAAAAACTCATTGTTTTTAGCAAGTTTTCACACAAAATTGTGCATTTGATGTTTTGTTAAAATAATGATACAATAGAGATATCATTTTAAATTTTTCTAAAAAGTGAAAATGGCCCCTGGCGAAGAATCTTATTCGAAACATATTTTGAAATAAAATTTTACAACGATGAGAGCATTTGAATGGGAATGATTATTTTTTCAATGAACTCTCAAATGGAATTAAAACCAACCAATTCCCTTACAATTAATATCTGGGGGCACTTCGGGAAGTACCAATACTCAACGGTACCTTTAAAAACACAGGGTATAGCCCCGTTCAGTGCCATACAGGCCTGCTTTACAAGAGGGCCCTTTATTAGATAGAAATGACAACGTTTACATTAACAAACACAGCATAAACATAAATACATACCAAACATAAATACATAAATACAATAAAACAAATCAAAGCATGACGGGTAGATGTAAGAATTGGATTTTATTAAAAACCATTAAAAAACACATTTTAAAAGCTTTAATATTTGTGCCAGCTCCTATTTGGAACCCCCGTTAATGTAAATGTAAAAATTGATTCCAACTGGACAAGATACATTTCATGCAGTCTGTCACTTACGATTGAGCGTGCATTATCACTGTTAGTACCCAAACAAAACCAATTAATCCTCACTGATTGAGATTGATTGATTGACTGTCTGGCGACCATGCAATCACTTAAACTTTTTAACATCAAACATAAAAGAAAAGAGCAAATCCAATTGGAATTCTAGCGGTTCCCTCATACCTTGTTGTATTCGTATCAACAATACCCTGTGGACATACGTATCAAATATCAACAATGTATATTGTACAAACCATTTATCACTTTTTGCACATGTCAACAAAGTTACTAGATTAATATTCGTCATAAGTGAAACATTATGTTATAATGTGTCGTAATTAAACAACATAGTATATAATATTGAATTAGTATAAGACATAATTTGAATAAGGAAATTACTGGTGAAAACTGCTTGTCTACTAAAAATCGTCAATGTGGTAAAATAAGAGTCTCCTATTCTGTTGTCTCTCTGTAGTAACTGTCATTTGCCCTGACGAAGATCCTGCTAGGATTGAAAGCTAGGCTGTATACGACTCTCAGACATAATTTGAGATACATTTTGATATAATTTGAACTGACGAGTTTGATTACAATTTTGCCGATGAATATCTAAATGTCTGTGCTTTTTCATCACGTACTATTGATACAATATGCGCATGCACTTGTCCATTGACAAAACTTTAAAATGTAAAATGTATTAATACAAATAATATCTTCACATCTTCAAATTTAGTTTCCCTGATTTTGCCTGAAAATAGATGATGTTTTTTTTTTAGAAGTCTGTCGATCCAGAGGCCTCACGGATTTGAACGTGTGCTTTGAAACTGTTTTAGTCTTTGTATTATCACGCTTTTATCGGCAGTATGATTAAAACAAATTAGAACACATTTGAACAAATTAGAACACTACCCCAGGCCCGCACTACCCTTTCACACACCGCACAGTGGACTCAATAAATTACAAAAAAACGTTCCGCGTAATGGGCAAGTGACCAAAGAATTATACCAAAAACACCGATTATCCCCCCCCCCCCCCCTCCGATTACCTTCAGATAAAAACGAGATCACAAAGTCTGAACACAATTACAACATCGAACCTAATATTTGGGAAAATCAGCTCAGTTTGAGACATGGTTTATTTTTCAAATGATGTATTTGGATAATGTTGAAATTCGAGTGTACTTTACGATACTTAAATATTTAAATTTTTATTTCTGCTATAGCCACCGCCAATCGTTGTAGGAGTTCTTACGTCAGCCGTAGTCGCCAACGTTGCCGGTTTCATCAGCGATCTCCAGAGCCGGTTTCCACATCTTGATGTTCGATTCTACGAGCTTCCATCTAGCAATGTCGAGGATTACACATTCGAAGACAAGGACTTCGACATCATTCTCCTCTGCCATTCCATCGAAGACAGACGATTCAGCATCACAGATGTTCCGAGCTCCCTCTATGACAATTTTCTGGAAAATGCTATCAAAGCACTAGGTAAACTTGTTTATTTGATTGTTTGTGTGTCGTGTGTATGTTGATTTGTTTGATTTTCAGTTTTGTTGTGTGTGTGATTAGAATTTACGTAAATATTTAAATTCCATCAATATATAATTACTTGCAACCCATTTACTTGGTTGATTTATGAGTTTGTTTGAAATTGTGTAACACAGAAGAAAAATATAAAAGAAGACTTTAATGACAAATTAAAAAGAAATATGTTGTTCTGTATACCCTCAAAGGTTGATCTCTACAAAAATCTAAAATGTATAACCTCCAATAAAGTCTGCATTTGTTTTCAAAAGTTCATGTTTTTATGTTTACAGAATTATGCTAATGAACTCATTTGCTCGGAGGTCGTGACGCCATTGAAGCAGAACTATGATTGTGTGCTCGCTTGACGTACACGCATGACCTTTGTACTCCGTTGTTCGCGTACAATTAACCATTGTGAACTGCTGGTCCGTATCGAACTAATTGCCAAAGCTCGGACAAGGGTGTCGCAAAATTCGATTTTTTAGCCCGACCAAACTGGTAAATCTTTTGAAATAACGGAATCTCGTTTGTTAATTAGATCACTTGATTAAAGAGATAGTTGAGTTCTGGTATAGAGAGTACAGTTGTAGTCAAACTGAATGTTAGTAACCAAAACCTCCACCATTACATTACAAACTAATAATTATAACTCCACCATGCTCAAAAGGAATACAAAAATTACAAACGACTAAGTAAAAAGCCTGTTATCATTCAAAAAGAGCTGTTTAAACTAAAGAGGGCGCTTTCAAAAAACGCATTTGTTTAAACCAATTTAAATAAAATATTGTGCATGTGATGATGTTTTTTTGAAATAGTGATTAGATAGAGAGATAATCAACAACTATCTAAAAACCTCTTTTGAAAATGTTTGAAAAGAGGAAGCATTTTAAAACGAATTTTAACGGCTGGTTCAAAATTATTGAATACTTGTGGGGCCCCACATTTATTACAAATGGTTATGTGTTCGGATATTTCAGCCGTTTCTGAACCGATTTTGATCAAATAAAGTTTATTCTGCCATTAAAATTGTATGCTCTTTCAAATTTGACACTCAGTTTTTCATTATCTCACAAAACTCAACTATCCCTTTAACTAAGAATTGCGAAGTTAACGAGGTAAAATATACATTCTCCCACGTTTTGTGTCTGTTTATGTAATGCGTGTGCTCCATAAACAAGGGTCTATGAGGGCACGTGCGGAGTTACCAATTTTGTCGTAATTTGCTAAGTATTGTATCATAGTATACCACCACATTTCGGGTAATTTTATTCTTGATATTGCGGACATTATGTCTACTTTTGGAGCGAGCAAATAGAAAGAAAATAATTAATATATTTACTTAATAGATTTGCCTACGGTGATTTTCACAAGAAACGTATTTTTTTATTGCATCCCAATGGATTTTGAGGCTTGTTCCATTACTCTTTGATTATTTATGTTTTTTATATTTTATTTAATATGGGAAACAATAAAGGCTTCAAATACTTTATTTACATGGAATGGTTTTCTAAAATCATGATTTGAATTATCAAAGTACATGTCCATTTCGCCAATAAAGTCTTCTTTTAAACATAATCTTTGATACGTTAGCTCGTTTCATTTACAGCATTGCGAACAAAATTAAGCGACATTCGTCAAGAATTGTTGATACAATCTTAAATAGTTTTACTTGAACGGATTAATTAATGACAAGACTACATGAAACAGAAATATATCAAACTCAAAATCGGCTGTTGGACGTCTCTGAACTTGGTGAACGGTATCCTTTATGTCACTGACTTGTCAATATTGTAGATCTATGTTTTAATCTGATTATATTTAATCTTAATTTTTAAGTTTACAGTGATTATAGTCCCACTTTCATCATCCACTTAAAGGGATAGTTGAGTTCTGGTAGAGAGAGTACAGTTTTAATCAAACTGAATGTTAGTAACCAAAACCTCCACCATTACATTACAAACTAATAATTATAACTCCACCATGCTCAAAAGGAATACAAAAATTACAAACGACTAAGTAAAAAGCCTGTTATCATTCAAAAAGAGCTGTTTAAACTAAAGAGGGCGCTTTCAAAAAACGCATTTGTTTAAACCAATTTAAATAAAATATTGTGCATGTGATGATGTTTTTTTGAAATAGTGATTAGATAGAGAGATAATCAGCAACTATCTAAAAACCTCTTTTGACATTTTTTGAAAATAGGAAGCATTTTAAAACGAATTTTAACGGCTGGTTCAAAATTATCGAATAATTGTGGGGCCCCACATTTATTACAAATGGTTATGTTTATGGATAATTCAGCCGTTTCTGAACCGATTTTGATCAAATAAAGTTTATTCTGACATTAAAATTGTATGCTCTTTCAAATTTGACACTCAGCTTTTCATTATCTCACAAAAAAATATTTTGTGTAGCGCCCTCTCTACCAAAACTCAACTATCCCTTTAACTTCCCCATACATTTCATCATAGCACATTACAATTTATAGATGAATTACTTATGAACATACAACGAACATCCAAATATCGATACAAAATATCGATACATCAAATTTGTAATCCTTGCAAAAATGCCCCCACCATCTATGCTACAACAATTACCCCGCCAAATCTACAACATACACGGAAACCCACAAAATAATTATGTACATACTGGCATTTATACAACAATCATAGGGTTGGTATGTGGTAGTCAACGATTTCCTGCATGGACAGAAGACTGTAGTCTTACTGATCGAGGGGAAGTACGAATTAGGGATGTATTTCAGGTCAGACAGCCAGCCATCCACAGTTAAACTGGCACAATATTGTACCAGACAACCGACCACCTTTAATCATGCCAACCTTGCGATGAACGTTTGAAAGCTGGACGAGGCGCTCCGCTAACTATCGGAGAATCGCTGGAAAGAGGTTGGTCGAATTATTGAGTAGGCGGGTAAACATGCTAAAGCCAGTCCCCAAAACCTACAAGTTAAACTGAAATGCTATTTATAGCTATTCCAGAGCAATCAGTCCCAAACGTACAAATTGAAATTTGTGCCCGATAAACTAGGCTATATCATACCCAAAACTATATAGACTGAAATATCTACACCTTTATATTCCGCCAAATAAGTTACAACAATTTGCCCACCACCTTCAACGCAAGCTGAAACAGGGGCCGCGGAACCGGGGGGGGGGGGGGGGGGGGGGGGCTGGGGGGGGCTGCAGCCCCCCCCCCACTTTTTTGGCTTAAAACAAAGAAATACATAAGCACAAAATAATAACTATAATAACAGCCTAAATGTGGTCAGCCCACCACTTTCGAAACCGTTCCGCGGCCCCTGTTGAAGGCAGTATATATGCAGCAATATATAGCCCCTAACATACAACATTATAAAGAAATTAAATAGAAGTGATCACGAAGCAACTGAAAAACGAACAGGGGAACACTGATTTTTCACTTGATTAAGTTGTAGAGTGTTTTTTTCTTCCCCAAACAGACATGTTTTTTAATAGCCTATATTGAATTGAAGTGTTTCACGCAGTATTTCTGTTTTTCTATTTTGTAAAATTAACCAACTACATTGTGGTAATGTAAATTAGCATTATTAGACCTGCGGACGTTTATAAGTCGAATGGGTTTTTAAAGTATTCATGTTCTAAATATTTTCAATCGTAATTTCAGCGATGTTGCCATGTTGGCAACATTTGGGCAATTTTATTGTATTATACAGGGCGTGTCAAAAAAAAGGTAATCGAAGTTCAAAGGTCAATCATTTCAAAACTAGATATGTTCATACCTTAAATGAGATATGTATGTAAAGAGTAACTCCTTAGCTTTAATTTGATACCTTTTCTGAATCAACAATGTCACGCATCGCTGAGTCCTTTGCCGTTGAATATGACAGGTGCAAAACCCACTTTTTGCAAGTTTGGGCTTATGAATGGTTTCTTGAAAAATGAGTGGTGTCACATAACTCTTAGGGATAAGTTATCATTTTGGTGCTAAAACATCCACTTCGTGTCGATTGCGGCCCTGCAAATTATCCAGAACCTTGTTCTTTAAATATCCAAACAGTAAGAGGTCAGCAAAAATTAATTAGATGACCTTGGTGGCCATTCCATCTCATTTGTTATCGCAATGACCCTTTCCCCACTGTCAGAGCTCCCCTAGTCCATCTGTGACAGCGACACGGTGATGGGTTTGTGCACTGTCCTGAATCTGTCTAAATACTCCTCGCACCTGTTGCCTAATGTGTTCCTCCAACTGAGGTATCATCTAAATGTACATGTTACCAGTTAATGTTTATTTCTTTGAAGAAAAATGGCCCAATCACTTGACCTTCCTCAAAGTTTCTAATCCAAGTTGTCCATTTTTAACGAATGATATCAACATAAGAATATGTTCATACCTTAAATGAGATATGTATGTAAAGAGTAACTCCTTAGCTTTAATTTGATACCTTTTCTGAATCAACAATGTCACGCATCGCTGAGTCCTTTGCCGTTGAATATGACAGGTGCAAAACCCACTTTTTGCAAGTTTGGGCTTATGAATGGTTTCTTGAAAAATGAGTGGTGTCACATAACTCTTAGGGATAAGTTATCATTTTGGTGCTAAAACATCCACTTCGTGTCGATTGCGGCCCTGCAAATTATCCAGAACCTTGTTCTTTAAATATCCAAACAGTAAGAGGTCAGCAAAAATTAATTAGATGACCTTGGTGGCCATTCCATCTCATTTGTTATCGCAATGACCCTTTCCCCACTGTCAGAGCTCCCCTAGTCCATCTGTGACAGCGACACGGTGATGGGTTTGTGCACTGTCCTGAATCTGTCTAAATACTCCTCGCACCTGTTGCCTAATGTGTTCCTCCAACTGAGGTATCATCTAAATGTACATGTTACCAGTTAATGTTTATTTCTTTGAAGAAAAATGGCCCAATCACTTGACCTTCCTCAAAGTTTCTAATCCAAGTTGTCCATTTTTAACGAATGATATCAACATAAGAATTTACTTCTGGTGGATGGCAGGCCAGCGCATATTCATGTTCAAATAAAATGTACATAATCATGCATGATATCGGTAAATGGATTCAGCTAAACGATTCATTAACTCGCATACCCAACACCAATTGTTCAAATCGATGTTTTCATTAAAGTGTGGCACCATTATTGTACTTTCAAGCTTTCATAATTAGCCCAAACTTGCAAAAAGTGTGTTTTCAATGTGTCACCTTCAACAACAGAGAACTCAGCGATGCGTGACATTACTGATTCCGGAAATGTATCATATTAAAGCTGAATAACTACTAAATTATGAAAATGTATCATTTTGAAATGATTGACCTTTGAACTTCGATTACTGTAGAATTTAAAAGATCATTAGCCAAATATTTCAGAAATTAGGTCAGGGGGTCAGTTTCTATCTAGAAATATATAGTACAAAAGTGATTAAAATATTTGTTATATAGGATATTTTGGGGTAAGGAATCCATTTCGTAAATTGTATAAGAAATACTTAGTATCTCATAAATATTTAGATTTATGTTCTACCAACAATGAATGAAAGAGCCGGTATCAGCGCATAATCTGTCAGGGTGGATAGCCTGTCCCACCCTAACCCTAAACCCTAACCCTAACACTAACCCTAAACCCTAACCCTAACCCTAACCCGTACCCTAATTTGGTGGCTATAGGTCAGATTAGTGGCTATAGGTCAGATTTAGTGGCTATAGGTCAGATTTAGTGGCTATAGGTCAGATTTAGTGGCTATGCACTGGTTACCTCGTGAAACCCATTGCAAATTGTTCGTTATACTCAAGGGCAAACAATTTATCATTGCCAGACTTTTTCAGTGGTGGGGCGTAGCGTAGCGTGGGAGTTTTAGCACCCCAGGTGGTGCCCGCAAGGCGGCGGAGTAAGTTGTTACTAAATTAGATGAGACATTGGTTCGGAGTGAATCAAGGTTTAGTTTGAAGGTCAGCTGTCTGCCAAGCTTTACTCCAAGGTATGTTAGAGAGGGGGAGTGGGGCAGTGGGTTCCCGTTGACTTTGACTGTGAGCTGGCGGTTTGCTTCTTTGGTGTTGGGGTGGAAGGCAGTTGCAGTTGTTTTTTGCAGCACACAGCTTCAAATTCCAGGTCTTCAGATAGTACGCGATCGAGTAGAAGAGAGCAAGGTCGTCTGCATAGCCGTACTGTCGTGTGGCAGTCTTTGGCATATCACAGATGTAGCTGTTGAAGAGCGTTGGAGCCATGACTGAACCTTATGGGGATGTCTGTTTCTCAGGGCAAAGCTGTGGTAAGATAGGATGTTGGTTAATACTCCTACTAGGTGGCGGACTGAGACCATCTGGAGGAGCTTCAGGGTGGGTCCCTGGTGTCAAACGGTGTTGTAGGCTGCAGTTAGGTCGACCAGGATGGCACCAGCCTTGTGGCCTCTCTGAAAACTGCTCTCGATGTCATTGGTGAGCAGGACTACTTGTTGGACGGTGCTGCGGCCGCGACGGAAACCTGCTTGGCTTCAGCCGGGCTAGGAGGAGTCTTTCGAGTAGCTTGAAGGGAAATGTGCAGATGATAGAGATTGGTCTCTAATTCTTGGGGTTGTCTAAGGGCTTGTATGGCTTGGGTAAGGC
Source organism: Echinarachnius parma (assembly GCA_037951105.1). Classification (NCBI taxonomy): domain Eukaryota; kingdom Metazoa; phylum Echinodermata; class Echinoidea; order Clypeasteroida; family Echinarachniidae; genus Echinarachnius; species Echinarachnius parma. The sequence goes on from JBAMJV010012952.1 coordinate 76,760, forward strand.
GATGATTGTTGCTTTGCGCCATATCTTAGGAATGCACTGGTGGGTGAGGCAGGATGAGGAAAGTAGGCGGAGCCATTCCAGGTATTTTGGTCCACAGTGCTGTAGGAACTCGGGAGGCAGATTATCTGGTCCTTGAGCCTTTCCACCTTTCAAGTGTTTGATGGCAGTGGCGATCTCATCGGGAGTGAAGTGTGATGACAAGAGTCCATCCACTCCTGGGGCCTGCCAGAGTTTGGAGGTTTCTTGTTTGATGTGGCGAGTGTTATTCTTGTCTGCGTCTTTAATTAAGCGACCGTTCTCGAGGAGCTGTTCCGCGATTGAGTTAGCTGTCACGGGCATTGTTTTGGCTTGGGACTTCTGCCGATGAGGCGATTGAGCGTTTTCCACTGAGGCCAGTCTGCTGTAGTTGGTGAAGTCAATTCATTGAACTGTCTCCTCCCATCTCTCTCTGCGTTTGTTGTCTAGACGGGATGTTAGAAGGATTGCCTTAGAGGCTGCTTCTTCGCCGCGTTTGGCCTAGAAGAAGTCATTGTATCATTACATTCATCGTCCCACGAGAGGATGTAGCAGCGGCGTGGAGCTGTTGGCTGCAGTGGTGAGGAGGTTGTGGAAGGATGATACATACGCTTGGTCCAGGTTAGAGGAGGATGGTAAGGGTAGGTTTTCTATGTCTAGTTCCTCTAGATTGGTGAACTGGTCCCACCTGGCCTTACGAAAGTTCCATCTCTTCTGAGGTTGTGTATTAATCGGCTCTATGGGTTTTTTTGGGGTGATCATTGAAGGTCTGTGTGTGTATGGTAGAGGTGGTAGGGAGGGGATAGGGTTGCCTGATGGATATGCCTTACATACGCCTAATTCCATGGTGGTAGTCAAAGGGGTGGCTTATTTACGGGTACGTGTCTAGTAGCAACGCATCACAGTAAAAGTCTGGTAACAGTCATTTTCCTTCATTGACTATCAGTTGTTCATTTTTCAAAAGGCTTCACAAGATAACCTTTTTAGCTAGGATGGATAGCCTAATATTGTGGCGGAAGGTGTGGTGGGGGAGGGGGGCTTTCAGGCTGTCTGGCAGCTTCGCTTCGCCACTCAAAAAGTCTGGCAATGGTCATTCATTCAACCTTTGAATAAAGACTAGTTCCAGTTGGTTTCACGAGGTAACTTTTTCAGCTATGGTAGCCTAGCTGGCAAATTTGGAGTTTTGGGGCGTCTGGCAGCTACACCCCACCACTTAAAAAGTCTGGCACTGGTCATTCATTTGCCCTTTGAATATACAGACTAGTTCCAGTTGGTTTCACGAGGTTACCTTTTCAGCTAGGCTAGCCTAGCTGGAAAATTTGGGTGTTTGGGGCGTCTGGCGGCTACACCCCTACAACTTAAAAAGTCTGGCAATGGTCATTCGTTTGCCATTTGAGTATAACGAACAATTTGCAATTGGTTTCACGAGGTAACCTTTTAAGCTAGGCTAAGCTAGCTGTGAAAATTCGGGTCTTTGGGGGCGTCTGGCGGCTACGCCCCACCACTAAAAAAGTATGGCAATGGTCATTCCTTTGCCATTTGAGTATAACGAACAATTTGCAATGGGTTTCACGAGGTAACCTTTTAAACTAGGCTAACATAGCTGTGAAAATTCGGGTCTTTGGGGGCGTCTTGCGGCTACGCCCCACCACTAAAAAAGTCTAGCAATGGTCCTTCGTTTGCCATTTGAGTATAACGAACAATTTGCAATTTGTTTCACGAGGTAACCTTTTAAACTAGGCTAACACAGCTGTGAAAATTCGGGTCTTTGGGGGCGTCTGGCGGCTACGCCCCACCACTGAAAAAGTCTGGCAATGGTCCTTCGTTTGCCCTTTGAGTATAACGAACAATTTGCAATGGGTTTCACGAGGTAACCTTTTAAACTAGGCTAACACAGCTGTGAAAATTCGGGTCTTTGGGGCCGTCTGGCGGCTACGCCCCACCACTGAAAAAGTCTGGCAATGGTCCTTCGTTTGCCCTTTGAGTATAACAAAAAAATTGCAATGGGTTTCACGAGGTAACCTTTTTTAACTAGGCTAGCCTAATAATGGCGTACCAGTATTTTGAGTCTGGCGGCTACGCCCCACCACCTAAAAAGTCTGGCAATGGTGTTTTATTGAACCTTGGGCTACGCCCGATAATATCCTACCGATTTTATGAGGTAACCTTTTTAGCTAGGCTAGCCTAATTTTGGGGGCCCCTTTTCATGACCCTCCTGACCACACCCACCACTAATAACCATCCAGACTTTCATTTCCATACTAAGGAGCATATACACTAAAATACTATGTACAAGAAAATTGGTAACCTTTTTAGCTAGGCTGATCCTAGCTGGCTCCCGGTCTAATACTACGTGTTAATTTGAACAACCATTGACGAAATGGTTTGCTCTTTGTGCGAATTCGTTTGCTCCGGGCGTGATTTTGAATGACTATTCACGAATTCGAATGATGCTTTGGTACGGCGATCGCAAATCGCGCGAATTCGTTTGCTAATGGGGCGTTCCCACTGTCGTGCGATTAGTTACGATCGCCACGATTGGCCATTCGTATCTGATCGTGAAGTAATCGTGGTGATCGTATCAGATATTATCAGATCGTAAGGTCAGTCGTGGCAATCGTGTTGATCGTAGGAAATTTTTGGAACGGTTCAAAAAATTTCTACGATCAACACGATTAATTATCAATCGTAATAATCGCATCGGATCGTATTGGATCGTAACAAAGCGCATCTAATCGTGCTTCCAAATCGTGGTGATCGGGATCAACCTTGGACACCACGCTCTGTTAAGATGTGATGCGATCTCCCACGATCTGTTACGATCTATGGCGCTCTGTCGGGTACCATTGTTCACGACCTAACACGAATGACTCACGAGCAGATACGAGTTGATACAGGTAGATACGAGTAAATGCGAGTAGCTACGATTAGTCACGCTTTCCACGTACGTTCACGATCTGTTATGAGATTTCGCGCCCATATATACCGGACAAGAATGAATGCGAGCACATTGTCACTGTCAACTTGCATCTGCTTAATGTTGAAGCCTTTGAGAGATGCCACCCAAGGGTACAAGACGCAAGAAGGGAAAGGGCCAGACTATCACACCCCCTGAGCCTGACCCAGTCCAGCCAGAGGCAGCACCAGAGGAGGATGAGGAGACCACCCCACCCAGAAAGCAAAGAGAAAGAAAAAACAGTACCTGACTTCACTGACTGAAAAGCAAAATATGGAGATCATCGAGTTCCTCATACAAAATGAGGTTTTCTACAGCAAATTCCTTGCGGGTCACCCAGAAGGGGGATCTCTGGGCTGCCACGATAGACACTACTGTGGCGCAACTTAAAACATGGTACACAAGCCTGAGGACCATGAAAGGCCGGCTGAAGAAACGCGCCAAGAAGAGTGGGTCAAGAGGAGATGTCATTACTGACATGAACAGCACCGAGAAGTGGGTGTAGGATAAGTTTTCCTTTTTGATCCCTTACACTGAGACTGTGGATGCCAGAAACGTGGCCTCCTTTGCAGCAGCAGCAACAAGTGCCGCATGGCGTCATGAGGTATAGTTCCTGAGTGCGAAGGCGTCATCCCCCAGGATGGAGAAGGGCATGTCTTGGTGGTCATCAGGGCTTGCAGTCAGAGGGCAGGGTGGGGGAGTCCTAGGGGCTTCCTCTTCCAGGCTCAGAGTCACCAAATATATGAGAATCCGACATGTGTCATTTTCCACCAAACTCGATCCACACAAACTTGCAATCTGCATCCACCAATGCTAGGATTGGTATCAGAAAAGGCCTTTGTAATTGTAGTACAGACTGCCAGTGTGGTGTGGCTTCTTGATAGCAATGTGTTTGCCATCCAGGGCTCCAATGGCGTGGGGGATGTTCCATCTCTGCTCTTAGCTACGGCTGTCCAGGCTTCGGGGGCCACAGGTAGGCTAAACACATGTCTGGCACACTTCTGGAACTATCTCTGAGATACTGGACACTTCACACCTGAGGGCATACGCAAGGGACCAAAAGTTGTTTCCAGTGACAAGGTGACTCAATGTCACTGCCAGTCAGTCCAGGTGAGAGGGGTTGCCTGGAACTTCACCGAGACTTCACCGAAGAGCTGTGGTGTTAACCTGGTGTATTTTTGGAACGCTACTGGATCTTACAGCCACAATTGGGTGTCTATGAGGCTGGAGAACTGGCCAAGCTGTTGTCTCCTCTCCTCTCCTCTAAGAGCCATGGTCGCAATCAGCACCAGCTCTCTTGGCCCTCTGTGGTTGGGTTGTGGCGGGTTTGGCTGCTGCTCGTCTTCTTCCTCTCTGGTGATAATTTAAGCATACGATAATGTAAGCATGGCAGAAGTTGAGGATGATGACAACGTGACATTTTCAGTGTTGAGGATGATGACAACGTGACATTTGCAGTGTTGTGGATGATGACAAAGTGACATTTGCAGTGTTGTGGATGATGACAAAGTGACATTTGCAGTGTTGAGGATAATGACAACGTGACATTTGCAGTATTACTATACTGCAAATGTCACGTTGTCATCATCCTCAACTTCTGCCATCATCAATAACTGTGGATTGTAGTATTCACTCTGTAGAATTGTTCAAGAAACAATTAAGTCCATGGTCAGTCGGGCTGTATATATACCCGTCGGAGTCCAAACGTAGCTCAAATCGTGATCACTCTCGATCCTCATCGTGAAAGACATCGCGACCACAATCGTATCATATCGCAACAGAGCGCATCGTTTCGTGATGAACGTATCGGAAGGTATCCGAACGTATCTGCACGTACCCGATCGTCCCAAATCGGGGACCCCGATCGTGATGATCGTGTCACATCGAGACCCAATCGTGGACTCAAACGGGACAATCCTATCGGAACGTATATGATCGTATCTGAACGGGAGACCAGATCGTGACAGATCGTGGCACCTGAAATTGACCAATCGTGACCATATTGCATCCAAGCGCACCAGATCGTACCAGAACGTATCGACTCGCATCACCTCGTATCTAAACCTGAAATTTCAGAGAAGTTCCACGATCAGCTACAAATGGCCAATCGTGGCATTCGTAACGGGTCGCACGACAGTGGGAACGCCGCATAAGGTGGGCTTCCGCCCCCAATTCGTTTCACGTATGTTTTTTTTTTTTAGATTGAGTCACCAGAGATAAATTAAAATTATAAATATCAGATCGCATACGGGTCAATGAATGACATATTAGCCTTGCTCGTTTTGTTATTTGGTTGAAAATGACTGCATGCAATATCCGAAATTTTCCAGGGGCTCCGCCCCTGTACCCTCGATTATGTCCCTTAAAGTCAGGCCCATGCACCCTATCATCATTTAAAGACTATATTCACCAAGTTGCTCATGTGCTAACAAAAAATGACAAATAAAATAAATACAATATATTCTCGACGAGTCACCGTCATTATGTGGGAACATAAACGAACAAAATTCCATATTTCACGCCCCTGTACCCTCGATTATGTCCCTTAAAGTCAGGCCCATGCACCCTATCATCATTTAAAGACTATATTCACCAAGTTGCTCATGTGCTAACAAAAAATGACAAATAAAATAAATACAATATATTCTTGAAAATTCAGGGGAAATTCAAAGTCGTTTGTCACAGATAACTCTATTAATTCGTCCATAGTATATACACACGGGTATATAATGTGTCTCGTGACAGTTTATGCTACAATACATTGTTATAAAAGCTTATTTTCTGAAAGAAGTTGTGTTTTCCGGAATCTGCGCCCAAAACTAGAGCATTTCTGAGAATAATAATAAATACGGACAAGCACACTAAAGTTATGCAGTCATATTATGAAGCCTCCCGTGGGTTCCCACGTTGTTTAAACGCCACGTATACACCTGTTTTGTTACTTGCACATTCTACGTCTGCATCTTTATTGTATATATGCATGCATAGTGAAATTGTATTATAAACAACCAGCACATCAACCCAGTTTAGCTTTGCAGCTGCTTCAAGGGATTACCTCAGCAAGTATCAATTACTAGTTCATGCAGTAAATGTATTTGTACACACATTGGCCCGAATTCTCATCAGTGGCTTAACCTGAGCCGGGCCTAAAAAGACAAAGACTACCTGGAACACTTTGCACCAGAAGACCTATTGTCTGGTTTCTGCAAAGTGTTACGGTATAGTATTTGTCTTTTTAGGCCAAGCTCAAGTTGAGCCACTGATGAGAATTCGGGCCAATTGAGCTTAAAGGGATAGTTGAGTTCTGGTAAGGAGAGTACAGTTTTGGTGAAACTGAATTTTAGTAACCAAAACCTGCATCATTACATTACAAACTAATAGTTATAACTAGAAAGGAACACAAAATTACAAATATCATTCAAAAAGAGCCGTTACAACGTAAGAGGGCGCTCTCTAAACACTCATCGGTTTCAACCATTTTGAATAAAATATTGTGCATTTGATGCTTTGTTGAAATAGTGATTAGATAGAGAAATAACCAACAACTATTTAAAAACCTATTTTGTAACTTTTTGAAAAGAGGAAGCATTTTTTTGAATTTTTAACGGCTGGTTCAAAATTCTCTAATAAACCTGGGGCCCCAGGTTTATTACAAATTGTTATATTTATGGATATTTCAGCCGTCTCTGAACCGATTTTGATCAAACAAAGATGATTTTATTATTTAAATATTATGCTCTTTCAAATTTTACACTCAGTTTTTCATTACCTCACAACAACAAAAAGTAGTCTAGCGCCCTCTCTACCAAAACTCAACTATCCCTTTAAACATTATAACAAGTTGTAGTAAATTGAACTAAATAACCCTTATTCACCTTTAAATAAATATACTTCGCACAAAAAGTTCCGCAATCGAGGTTTGCGCATTAATAACTTTTCTATTACGCTATTACTATTCATAAATTTGGTATCATTGGAAAGCGTGAATTCTCCCCTTTATATTGATATAACATTTGCTATGAATATTTTATCATCGAATGTGCATTGCATCCAAATGTAGGGCAAAGTCAAAAGTAAAATGTTGCAAAATGCACTGATTTTGTCAACAGTGTGCCTTGCTTGGCTTGAATGGGGGTGAGGTGGTCATGCATTCAAGCCACGTTTTAATCTTTAAACAAAAGGAAGGCACACAAAATCAGTGCATTTTGCAACATTTCATCTTTTACTTTGCCCTATCTTTTGGATGTAATGCACATTCCATGATCAAATATCCATAGCAAATGTTATATCAATGTAAAGAGGAGGATTCACGCTTTCCAATACCAAAATTATGAATGGTAATAACGTAATAGGCATTTAAGCCACGTTTTAATCTTCAAACAAAAGGAAGGCCCTTTGTTGACAAAATTAGTGCATTTTGAAACATTTCACTTTTGACTTTGCCCTACATTTGGATGCAATGCACATTCCATGATACAATACTCATAGCAAATGTTATATCAATGTAAAGGGGAGAATTCACGCTTTTTAATGATACCAAATTCATGAATGGTAATAACCTAATAGAAAAGTTAGTATGCGCAAACCTCGATTGCGGAACTTTTTGTGCGAAGTATACCTGTATATGAATTTTTGTTCACTTCTAGTTTTCTTCTCATTATCATACATGAAACAATACATTAAATGAAAAAATATAACAACAACGGTTTTTACAAGACATATATATTATACATACAAAGAATATCATTTTTTTTAAATCTCTCTAATGATTAAATTTGAGTTATTAATATTACCCCCAAACCAAACATTTGTTAGGATGCCGAAATAGAGGAAAATAACATTTACAACACAATAATTGGAAAAGCGCATGCTATGCCAATATTCTAACCGATACTATAAAGAGGATATTTTCTTCAACATGAATTAAAGGGGACCACCAGGCAAAGAACAACACATTATTATATGTTTTGGTACCGTTTTGTGATATCAAATAGATACCCAACATTTTGCAAAGGGTTGTGTAATTCATAAACAAAGCAATTAATTTCCACCACTTACGGAACCACTGCTATTTCCTGGTTTCATACGGGCCAACCATTTGCGAGTGCGCCAATGCTAATCACGCGCACGTTTGTAAACAATAGATTCCCGGGCGATTCGTTCGCTCTGCACACATTGCAATTCACCGCACACATAGCAGTCTGCGTAATTCAGACCGCATGAACGCATGCTTTAGAATGGTGATGCGTTTCCCATTATATATTTTTTTTCTTTCTGGAAACATATTTTTGTGAACTTGTTGATGGAATGGTATACTAAAGATGTTACCTTTCTTTAATAAGAATATTATTTTTGGGTGGTGGTACCCTTTAATGAGAGTGTGGTGAATTTTACAAAATAAAACAAATCAGAAACACTTTGCGAAACACTAACATTCAATACAGGCTGATGAATTTCTAATTTGCATAACGAATTGAATATTATTACAAATGATTATCCTCTAGGACTTAGAGCGCCCTTCTCTTTTTCAAAAAGTATTTGTTTAACTGTTTCTGTTTATAGTTATATATTTTTGATATACATAATACACATGTACATAACAAATATGTATCGATAGATACATTCTGCACGTGACACGATAAAAGAAAAAACCTAATTATTACAACACTTTTTATAGTGCATGTTTCTGAACAGTCGGATACAATTTCCATCATAATACGTGTGGTTTGCGGTTGCACCATGTAAGAGGGAAGGATTGGTGAGTCCTGAAAAGGACTGATTTTTTTTTCCTTTCTAGGATAGTCCTAAAAAGGACTGTTGGTAGTCCTGAAAAGGACTGTTGGTATTCTTTCTAGGAGAGTCCTAACAAGGAATATTGGTAGTCCTAGAAATGACTGTTGGTAGTCTTAGAAAGGACTGTTGGGATAGTCCTGAAAAGGACTATTGGGATAGTCCTGAAAAGGACTATTGGGATAGTCCTGAAAAGAACTGTTGGTATTGTTTCTAGGATAGTCCTAAAAAGGACTGTTGGTAGTCCTAGGAAGGACTGTTGAGTAGTCCTGGATCATTTCATCATTGGTTAAAACAGCTATTTCGAAGTGTGCCACCTACAGTATATCTAGTGATTTTTACATACATTTGCAAAACAAAAATGACATGATATTCAAAACCGTTTGTCACAGATGACTGTCGTCAATAGTATAGAGTATATAATAACCGCTATAGTCTCGTGGCAGTTATGTATAAACTTGCCGATTGGTGCAGTCATTTGGTCTACTAGAAAATTATAAATTATGAGGCTTCTGATTATAATTATCGATTATGATAAGGGTAGTGGTGTGGATTAGGGTTAGGGTTAGGTTTTGGGTTAGGTATCGTGTTTGGAGTTGGGGAAATTGAAGTTACAGGCATCAGGTATAGTAGTAGACCAAATGAGTTGTAGACCAACTGAGTGTAGACCAAGCGAACATAAACCGTGCTATAATCCCGCTATAATACATCGTTATATAAAAGCTTCTTAATTAGTATCATTTTTCTGAATGAAGTTGTGTTTTCCGGATCTGCGCCCAAAACTGGAACATTTCTGAGAATGATAACAAATACGAACATTATGTTGACAAAGATACACATTTTATAAGCACACTAAAGTTATATAGCTATTATATATACTAGCACATACATGTATTTGTACACACATTGAGCTTACACATTTTAACAATTTATAGTCAATTTAATTTAATAACCCTTGTTCACCTTTAAATAAATATATACCTGTATATTAATTTGTTTCACTTAGTACTTTTCTTCTCATTATCATACACCAAACAATGCATTGAAAACAAATATATTGTATACTAACAACGGTTTTTACAAGATATACATACAAAGAATATCATTATATGTTTTTATGAAAGAGACACGCAACGCTATAAAATATCTCTAATGATATTACCTTCAAACCAAACATTTGTTAGGATGCCGAAATAGAGGGAAATAACAATTACAACGCAATAATTAGAAATGCGCATTGATTATGCCAACATTTTACCGATACTATAAAGAAGATAATTTTGTTCAACTTGAATTAATGAGTGTGGTCAATTTTACAAAATAAAACAAAATCATAAATATTTCGTGAAACACTAACATTCAATACAGGCTAATGCATTTCTAATTTGCAGAAAGAATTTAATATTATTATGAAGACAAAACACCTTCCAATCGACTAGAACCCAACGTCAGTGATCAAGTGTTCTCATCTTCCATCGATTGGTGATTATTATTATTTGGCAGGCTGATTGGTGTAGCACAAATGACGGGGTAGTCATGGTATGTAAGCAGTTGTAAAATAAACCTGAACTTGATTTCACTTCATGTTGTAGGTGGTGGGCTAAGAGCTGTAGCGTAATAGCTATATTGTGGAGTAGATATAGCGAATCTATTGTCTGGTGGGTGATAGGCTAATTGTGGTATTATCCATGGGCCCAGGCATATATTGGTACCATCCGAGGAAACTAAACTTTAGGGCTACTAAGTTATTGGTAGGGACTATATGATTATTTCAATATGTGATAACCGTTCCAGAAGAGCAGCTTAGTGTATGTATTTTGCATTTTTACCATTTTACCTATACTACACTAAATAGCATGTGTTTAAGCCTTAGGGGTCATGAATACCCAGTCACACATCTTGCAAAATTACACCACAATGCACTTCTGATTCCAGATTGTCGTTTCATGGAGGACTTTCCTAAAGTCATGCGCATCGTTTGATACCAAATTTGAGCATATTGCATCTTTGGGTAATGCGTCACACGTCGTTACAACGTGATACATCACATACGGACGTGAAATTTGTATACAGCGCGTATGTATAAAAGACAACTAAATTCTTAAAAATGAAGAATAGACTATTTTTCGATCTTTAAACATGCAATATCCATTTTAGATATCTATTAAGAGCATTATGTAATGAAACTAAGCATATAAATTAATAAACAATAAAACACATTAGCATTAAAAACATTGAAATACATAAGAATATGAGTTGTTAATGTTTTAATTTGTTTAAATGTGGTTAAATTACTATAATCAAATAATACAAAATATATCCAAAAAATTACAAAATGCTCATCCCGTGAATGAGATACCAGGGAGGAGGGAAGGGGGTGTTCAAAAGACCAGCCTTTCATCAATGTACTACAAACATAATTATAATCGAGGTCTCCCCAGCCAGTTTGGTGTGTCTTTAGGCCTACATGAAACGTTTGAGGGCAATTTGAATTCATGGTCTAAAGCAGATATATCGTGAAAGTTGGTTCATGTTATAGATTGGCCCACATAAATGTCTCATATGACCGTTCTAGAAACACAACTTATAGTTGGCAGGGGCGTCGATCATGCAACCCCCCCCCCCCCCCCCACAATGAAAATATTGGGGGCGAACATATCATTTCGCCCCCCCCCCCCATTAATCCTAAAAATGAGGAAGAAAAAAATCAAGTGATATAATGCCAAAGAGGGGAAAGACACATTTATCAATAATTTATCTTCAAAATAGCCGTTTGCTAGTTTTAAAAGGACTGTAAATCTCTTTTTTGCCGCTTCGCGCGCATACAGTTTCTCATATTACAAGTTTCATTTGGGTTGCGGGAACTCACATGTGTTGGGCAGTGTTATTTCTCAAACGCACACCTCAAACGAAGTTAATTAAACCCTCATCTATAGATAGCCCGCCGTCACAGAAAATAAAATAATCTGAAATATATCTTTCAGTCAATTCAGTCCATATGCGCTGAATGCAAATCATATTGGAATATTATCATGTCCCCCCACATTTGAAAGTGGTGAAGATTGTCCCCATCCCTTTGTCATTATGTATGTTTGGTTCCATACTTATAATATATTTCATATTACGTGAAATTTCTGTCTCAGGTGTGCACCAAATCGCACAATTCACACCCAAAAATACAAAAGCTCCCTCCTGTGGGAGGGGGACACCCCCCTCCCACACCCAAGACACCCTCCCCCGCTCGGTCGCTTCGATTCCTCGGAATGTCTCCCCTCCAGTTTTGAGAAGGTGTTGACGCCCTTGCTTAGTTTCATGGGAGCCAAATGCCCTAGACTATATCAATGGCTCTATGTAGTAATGCAGGATCGCGTCGATCCATATCATGCAAGGCTCAAGCTTTCCTCGCTATGCCCTTTAAAAATACGTTGCGAGTATATGTTCACTATTTTATACAATTTTATACCCACAATAGGAGTTGCAAATGTCTGAAATCTAAAAGCTTCTGGGGGCTCCGCCCCCTGGACCCCCATTATTGTCCCCAAATGTGGGTGCCAACCAAATCAGGTCTTTGAGCCATCAAGACACTTTCAATGAGCGCATAATAAAACTTCTGGGCATGCCAATGTTGAGCTTTTAGGTCTCTCAGTGGTCACTCGGGAAAATTTTCAAATTTCGCCCCCCAATATCAAAAACGGATCGACGCCCCTGATAGTTGGACTAGGTGCTGGAAGTCCACATGAAATGAAACTTGAAAAGCATCTACAAAAAACCCACCATATGGAGCCATCTCTACAAAAAGATTTGAAAAGTATGCTCCCTCTATATGGTACATCTCCATTCATCCATGCCACACCATACACCTGATCAGAATCGCGTCATCAGGGATAAAGAGACATGCAATTTTGCTTCTGTGTTATGCGCTTTATAGAAATGTTTCATTATTATTATTAAAGTGGTTGTAGTCAAAGCCAATGACAACCGAACTGTATACAGATAGTGGTTGTTAATTCAATGTGTGCCATATGTCAATGGCATCTCATATTAGGTGAAGAATTTGACGCAGTCATTAAATGGCACGCAAATCTATTGCTGAAATAATTTCTGTACTGATATCATACACCTTGAATGAACATACAATGTATACATGTACAATGAGGCCAGCCTGAAGTCTGCTGAACAGGAACAGTGGTGTGCCCTATACAAAATGAGCAAAAAGTATATGAAGTCAGTGGGAAACGTGCAGCGCCAGTATATCAAGCTACCAAAACAAACCTTTAGAGCTTACCCTGTGAAAGGTGGTGAGATTATGGACAGCTTGAACCTTAGTTTGGTCAAAGCCATCTGCACATTGGTGGTGGATAGAAAGAAAAGCGTATTGTTCTCACAGTGGGGTCTGCTATAGAGGTTCATGTTGGCTTTGATCTACACAACAGGCACGAAGAGGCTGTTACAAGTGTCTTACTTTATACATTCTACAACAGAGTAGTTCGCATAGTCGACAGAGTAGTTATTCATGCCAATGACACTGATGTCACAAGCACGTCTCACTGATCTCTCAGAGCTGTGGGTGAGGACAGTCCAGAATCGGCACATATCGACACTGCTGGTAAAAAAAACCCTGCCAATGCGATAACAGATAACATTATCACTTGAACACAAGAATGGATGTGTACATCACCAAAGCAGACCAGTTTAAGGATTCCGATCTGGGAAATTTGAGAGCTTAAAAGTTTTTGAACAACGAGTCGGCTCTCTTGAAGCTACCGCCTCCTATAGTGAGGACGCTTTTCTCCTTTGTTTCAAACGACCTCCTGACGCCATCATTCATAAGAATGCGCACATTCCCAAGCCAAGTATTCCATCATGTAGGGAGTCTGGATAGTCATTCATTGATGGAAGTTCTAGTATCAACTACACATCAAGCCTGGGCAAGGTGATATCATGTTGGCGGGTGCCAGATAACTGTTGCTATACATGAAGAAAGCGGTTCCATACTTTGGAATTGCTTAAAATGTTTCACCTTTGTAAAAGGACCACTGCTGTTCTTCCTGCTATCCGAAGGCAAACAGCAGCCAAATTTGGTTTGGCACTAAGAGGGAAGCAGTCTTCCTACCACTTCACATATTGCCGGGTTCCTTGAACAGAGTAGGTGAAATATATCACTGAACCCATGCTTTTCCATGAAGTCATACATGTGAAGCTGTCTACTAGTAGCACAAATCATAGACATGCGCAGAACTTCATTGCTCTTGCCTGCATTGCGGCTGTTTTCCTCTTTTCTTCTTGAGAGTCATAAGTCTCGCCTTCTTCTTCTCACTGGAAAAGGACCGTTATATAGGGGACTAGATGTTACACCTAGCATCCATCCGACGTTGGCAAGTTGAACAATAGTAACTAAGTCCGGCAAGCTAAGTTTGCAGGAGCTTGCCGGACCTAGTTACTATTGTTTAGCTTGCCAAAGGGGAGTCTGATGTCATACGCATATTATTTGCATACATTACAGAAGCGGTCTATTCCTACCCTATACTACATACAGATGTCCCGACTGCCGCTCGACCACCCCAAGGTACATGCGCACTTCATGGAAGGTGGCTTCTCGGTTCAGATCGGCACCACGAACCCATTCGGACGGATTCCCCTGGATCAGACGATCGAGGAGACTGTCAACAAAGACACACAGACACCTGGAGGAATGAAAGGATTCAGCCTGAATCCAGGAGCTGTCACCCTTTACTATCTGACGTCAGAGTACCGCAGAATGTACCTTGGGCACCTCAGGGATATGGTAGGTCGAAGTCACTCCCAGCTGAACCATCCAGATCTGCAGTTCCCTAGGATCCGGAAGGGATGAGGCTGACATCCAATCCTTGGTGGATGTCATGGAGAATAGCTGGCTGGATCCACTGATTCCTGATCAAGCACAGTTTGTCAGCTTGTCGGCCGCTACTGTTGCTCCTCCTGATGTTGCCAATGACCTCCTCACGGCTCGCACGGTTGGAGAGGAAGTATACCAGGATTTCAAGAAGAAACACCTATAGACAAATCCACCAACTGCACCATTCCATGACAAGATACGCAAACCCGCACGCGGTTCCTAGACATTGACAAGCTCGCTAGATCGATGGGAGGCAGTGTATGTGGTT
>JBAMJV010012953.1:0-39930 GCA_037951105.1 Echinarachnius parma
TAGGCGTACCCGGGGGGGGGGGGGAGGGGTTTGGGGGGTTCGACCCCCCCCCCCCCCTTTGACCCCAAAATGACTGTTTTGGGGGGTTTGAAACCCCCCCCCCCCCTTTTCAAATTTTTACTGGTCTCGAGACTACATTTTAGTGGTCTCGACCGTCATTATCGATGATCTCGGCCTCGAAAAGTGCGAAGAACCCTGGTCTCGGCCTCGAAAATGTCGATAATTCCCGGTCTCGGCATCGAACATTTTCTACGACTACCCCCCCCCCCCCCCCCCCCCGCTTACGGAATTTTTTGTACCAGACCTGGTCTCGGCTTCGAAAATGTTCAACGACTACCCCCCCCCCCCCCCCCCCCCCCCGCTGACAGAAACTTTTCTGATTAAATAACCCCCCCCCCCCCCTTGAAAAAATCCTGGGTACGCCACTGGTACTGACACAGTGGCCACTATTCATGTTTCCCCTGGGTGGCCACTATACACAGTTTGACGGTATGTCTTTAGATTTGTTCATCATTGCTCGTTAAATCCCTACTACATAATAATGATAATAATAATAATGATAATATAAATATTTATATAGCGCACTTATCTAAAAACATTACTGAAGGCGCTACACCAGTACAAACAAAACACAGAACATTCAACAGTATTGCCTCTCTACAAAAATGTCTACAATATCTCTACATTATATATCATAGCTTTGGGTAAATAAAAAAAAGGCTTCAGATGCCTCTGGAAAGTTTCCAGGCACTGAACATTACGAATGTACATAGGTAACATCACCACCTATAGCTAATTGTATAGTTCCGTGCCTTCACGTTGGCCTCCAGTGGCGTAGCGTGGTCGCACTGTTTTGGGGGGGGGGGGGGGGGGCACACACTACTATTTTTTTTTTTTTGGGGGGGGGGCACGCCTTATGTATTTATTGTTTCTTCAAAAAATGCCCCCTTACGTTTCCTATGTGTTTTTCTTGAAATTATTGGGGAACGGCACGTGCCCCCATGCCCCCCCCCCCCCCCGGTCGCTACGCCACATTTAGCCTCAATCCTAGCTACCCACTCTAAAGGAGTGGTCACATTGGGACACGACTCCCCACGAATAGACCCACGAATACAGTACGCATTGGTACAAATCAATGGCAAGCCGTTTTTAACATTTATTCCTATTTCTTGATATCAAGAATTCAATTCTTGATATCAAGAAATCGAATTCTTGATATCAAGAAATGCATTCTCGTTATCAAGAAATGCATTCTTGATATCAAGAAATAATTTTCTGTATTGGTAATACTTGATATCAAGAAATAAACTAATATCAATAATTCAATTATTGATATCAAGAAATAGGAATAAATGTTAAAAACGGCTTGCCATAGATTTGTACCAATTCGTACTGCATTCGTGGGTTTAGTCGTGGGGTGTCGTGTCCAATGTGACCACTCCTTAATGCGGCGTTCCCACTGTCGTGCGACCCGTTACGAATGCCACGATTGGCCATTTGTAGCTGATCGTGGAACTTCTCTGAAATTTCAGGTTTAGATACGAGGTGATGCGAGTCAATACGTTCTGGTACGATCTGGTGCGCTTGGATGCGATATGGTCACGATTGGTCAATTTCAGGTGCCACGATCTGTCACGATCTGGTCTCCCGTTCAGATACGATCATATACGTTCCGATAGGATTGTCCCGATTGAGTCCACGATTGGGTCTCGATGTGACACGATCATCACGATCGGGGTCCCCGATTTGGGACGATCGGGTACGTGCAGATACGTTCGGATACCTTCCGATACGTTCATCACGAAACGATGCGCTCTGTTGCGATATAATACGATTGTGGTCGCGATGTCTTTCACGATGAGGATCGAGAGTGATCACGATTTGAGCTACGATTGGACTCCGACGGATATATATACAGCCCGACTGACCATGGACTTAATTGTTTCTTGAACAATTCTACAGAGTGAATACTACAATCCACAGTTATTGATGATGGCAGAAGTTGAGGATGATGACAACGTGACATTTGCAGTATAGTAATACGGCAAATGTCACGTTGTCATCATCCTCAACACTGCAAATGTCACGTTGTCATCATCCACAACACTGCAAATGTCATGTTGTCATCATCCTCAACACTGGAAATGTCACGTTGTCATCATCCTCAACACTGAAAATATAACGTTGTCATCATCCTCAACTTCTGCCATGCTTACATTATCGTATGCTTACATTATCACCAGAGAGGAAGAAGACGAGCAGCAGCCAAACCCGCCACAACCCAACCACAGAGGGCCAAGAGAGCTGGTGCTGATTGCGACCATGGCTCTTAGATGAGAGGAGAGGAGAGGAGACAACAGCTTGGCCAGTTCTCCAGCCTCATAGACACCCAATTGTGGCTGGAAGATCCAGTAGCGTTCCAAAAATACACCAGGTTAACACCACAGCTCTTCGGTGAAGTCTCGGTGAAGCCTATTAAAATCTGGATCAGGATCAAAATAAGCCCATCGTTTTTGTATTCACCACATCAAAGGTTAATAGCATAATAATTATGTACTATTTCATAGAACCGGTTTGATAGAATGTGTTATTCATGTGTAATGATGATATTTATTGATCAATCATTTCACCGAGCCTTGCTTGGCCTGGCTAGCACGCACTGGGTATGTACACACGTAGGTGTACATAGCATTGTGCGGAGATTATCGTCTTCCGCTTGCTGCACTATCCAACAAAAAAAACGGTTTTTGCCGGCTGATTTCTCTCTCCATTTATTAGCAAATGCAAAAAAGAATTCGTTTATGTGATCCACAATTTATATAAATTGATAGTGATTACCGACTTTCTTGTTTTGAAGACCGCAACATGTAGAAAGAAATATTATATCCCGTGTGTTTTCCTTGCCGATGGCGTCCTAAAACATAGCGTTTAATTTTGAACGGTATATTGTACGAATGGGCGGTATGCTGATCGCCCGCCTTGTAGCATTATTGCGTGTGAATGATTCACCTGGATCATTCACAAGAAAGATGATTACAAGAAAGTCGATATGGAGAAATATCGGTAAATTCTTGAATATACTTTACATCAAATGTGTTCTTTATGAGTTTATGCAGCTGCTCGTATAATTTCTACTTTGATTTTATGCATCTATTGTTTGTTTTATGCTGTCAAACTAAAATTATCCGGTAATATGACATGATACCATACACTTTACTGTACGTTGATGGCCCGTTGATGGAATATCGGCCTACGCCCTCTGACGTCACCCAAGCTCCATAGTCTAATTACGAACTGGCTTATTACAAATCACAAAGCTTGGCCAGTTCTCCAGCCTCATATACACCCAATTGTGGCTGGAAGATCCAGTAGCGTTCCAAAAATACACCAGGTTAACACCACAGCTCTTCGGTGAAGTCTCGGTGAAGTTCCAGGCAACCCCTCTCACTTGGACTGACTGGCAGTGACATTGAGTCACCTTGTCACTGGAAACAATTATCGGTCCCTTGCGTATGCCCTCAGGTGTGAAGTGTCCAGTATCTCAGAGATAGTTCCAGAAGTGTGCCAGACAATTGTGCAAGCGTACAAAGATGATGTGTTTAGCCTACCTGTGGCCCCCGAAGCCTGGACAGCCGTAGCTAAGAGCAGAGATGGAACACCCCCCACGCTTTGGAGCCCTGGATGGCAAACACATTGCTATCAAGAATCCACACCACACTGGCAGTCTGTACTACAATTATAAAGGCCTTTTCTGATACCAATCCTAGCGATGGTGGATGCAGATTGCAAGTTTGTATGGATCGAGTTTGGTGGAAAATGACACATGTCGGATTCTCATATATTTGGTGACTCTGAGCCTGGAAGAGGAAGCCCCTAGGACTCCCCCACCCTGCCCTCTGACTGCAAGCCCTGATGACCACCAAGACATGCCCTTCTCCATCCTGGGGGATGACGCCTTCGCACTCAGGAACTATACCTCATGACGCCGTGCGGCACTTGTTGCTGCTGCTGCAAAGGAGGCCACGTTTCTGGCATCCACCGTCTCAGTGTAAGGGATCAAAAAGGAAAACTTATCCTACACCCACTTCTCGGTGCTGTTCATGTCAGTAATGACATCTGCTCTTGACCCACTCTTCTTGGCGCGTTTCTTCAGCCGGCCTATCATGGTCCTCAGGCTTGTGTACCATGTTTTAAGTTGCGCCACAGTAGTGTCTATCGTGGCAGACCAGAGATCCCCCTTCTGGGTGACATCTTTGAAACCCGCAAGGAGTTTGCTATAGAGAACCTCATTTTTTATGAGGAACTCGATGATCTCCACTTTTTGCTTTTCAGTCAGTGAAGTCAGGTACTGTTTTTTCTTGACTCGTATCTACCTGTATCAACTCGTATCTGCTCGTGAGTCATTCGTGTTAGGTCGTGAACAATGGTACCCGACAGAGCGCCATAGATCGTAACAGATCGTGGGAGATCGCATCACATCTTAACAGAGCGTGGTGTCCAAGGTTGATCCCGATCACCACGATTTGGAAGCACGATTAGATGCGCTTTGTTACGATCCAATACGATCCGATGCGATTATTACGATTGATAATTAATCGTGTTGATGGTAGAAATTTTTTGAACCGTTCCAAAAATTTCCTACGATCAACACGATTGCCACGACTGACCTTACGATCTGATAATATCTGATACGATCACCACGATTACTTCACGATCAGATACGAATGGCCAATCGTGGCGATCGTAACTAATCGCACGACAGTGGGAACGCCCCATAATTGGGGACTTTTTGATTGAAGCATTTGGTATTGGCTACGTGCTGCTCCCTATTCAGATCATTTGCCTTTATTTCATCTTTTTTCCTGTGGTACCAGGCATATGCTGATCCTTAGTCAATAAGCACCAACGGTATGACGCGGGGAATAATACATTCTTACACAGATCAGACACACATGGTTGATTTCCCACTTTATTTTGTTATTTGGGGCTGTACATTTATTGATCTATCTATCTATCTATCTATCTATCTATCTATCTATCTATCTATCTATCTATCTATCTATCTATCTATCTATCTATCTGTATATCTATCTATCTATCTGTCTATCTATGTACCTATGTATATATGTATGTATGTACCATGTATGTATGTATGTATGTATCTATATCTATTTAATCAATATAGATATACATATCTATCTATATATCTATCTATATCTATCTATCTATCTATCTATCTATCTATCTATCTATATATCTATCTATCTATCTATCTATCTATCTATCTATCTATCTATTTATTTATCTATTTATCTGTGTTTTTTTTATCAACCAACCATTTTAATAATGTATATATTTGTTTTTATAGGTCTAGCTATCATCTAATCATGACTAGTATATATATTAT
The DNA here is from genome assembly GCA_037951105.1 of Echinarachnius parma. Taxonomy (NCBI): domain Eukaryota; kingdom Metazoa; phylum Echinodermata; class Echinoidea; order Clypeasteroida; family Echinarachniidae; genus Echinarachnius; species Echinarachnius parma. The sequence goes on from JBAMJV010012953.1 coordinate 5,408, forward strand.
TTACAATGGTAGAATGAACGAAAATTCTTCGAATAACATCCTATCATATAATATTTATTTTATCTCATTCAGCATCATCAAAAAACTAACAACATATACTAAATTATGTTCTTTAACAAATCATATAATGTGCCAAATATAATACGGATCCTGCCTTTGATATGATGTCTGACTATGACTTAAAGTGCAGAAAGTGATGAGTGATTAATAAAATGTGTATTGGTGTGATAGGATATGTGCACAAAGTGTTGTGTGAAAATTTCACGTTAATTTGATGTTTTTTGGCTGAGACATGAGCAAAAATGCAAAGTGATATTCACCACCTCATTGTACTTACTTTGTACACGGCTTAAAAGATCTAGAAGTGACTAGAAGTGACGGGAATTATGCATTTATAAGTAACAGTAAGCGAGATTGCCAGCGTTTAGCTCCCCTTCAAGTCATACATAAAACATAAACAATTACAACATGAGCTTTGTTGCTGCCTTTTAAAAATACTAATACGTCACTTTCTATTTTCTAACATGATGTATTCATGCAATATTCTAACATTTCAGACGCAATGACAGGTTTTAAAATATCGCAGAAAATTCGATCGCAATATTGATATGCGCACATGAATTACAAATGTAAAGCGTATACATATCAATTTTGGTTCTGGCTGTTTGTTCGTGCTGATGATATAAAGCCCGGAAAAATAAATGGATGCATGTATGTCAATCGATTCATTTATTTCTCTTCAAATGCAACACGGCAAACAGTCTGTTTGGTCAAAACTACTGAATCATGTCAGTTGACTGTTGGATCTTGTCCCACAATGCATTTCCCGCTAAATTACAATATCAATAAATGACGAATGACGCATATCATGCTTCAGAACTGAAAGCGAGAAAGAAAAAAGGGAAAATAATGCATGCCCTGCTGCACATGAAAACAGGACAATATTGATGTTCGATGCACACGACGTCATTATTATGATTATTACTTCGCGCGTACTCGTATAATATATCGCAGTCGACATTCGTTTTGATATATTAGTGACATATACTGTATTTCCTTGTCTCGCTGGCGTTATAGTTTTATCGGACTCAATATACATGTAAGTAAATTTATTCATTATATTATGTGTATTTATGATAATGATGAACATAATTAGAGGTAGGCATATGTACATGTGCACAGTCACATTTACGAGACTGCATAAATATGGTGGAGGAGTATAGGTTAGACAAATCTGTTTTAATCAGCGTTGTTTTGGGGGATATATTGTCATATCATTCCTGCGAAGTATAATATCATGGGTATTATAGAATCTAGTACATTATAAATTATATCACGTAGCCTAACTATATTATGCATGGCGATTATTTGTATGATATTTTCATTCCCTCTGCAAGAAATATAGTTGTCCTAAAAACCTAAAAACGCGACTCTCATGATTATTGTAGAATGTTTCTCAATATTTTAATCATAATTAGAATATAATTTCTAGAATGATTCTCAATTCAATATCGTAATCATATTAATTAGAGTATAATAATTAAAAATGCTTCTCAACTACATATTCGTGACGATTGTAATTCAGCTGTTGGCACCCTTTAAATAGGAGCTTTATTCATATATAATCAGCCGCTCATATTTGTGTTATTCTTCAAACGTGCAGGAATATACCTGTACTTGTACACTATAATTATTCATAATAATTCATGCATGGGCATACCGTATGATATATATATATCTCTTATATGAAAGCGTTATGGCAAAACACGATCGGCAATTATGGATTGGTCCCGAATAATTTGATTAATGATTATGCGATATGCTATCATAAAAAGAGTGGACAATACTGACTTGTCTACTGCGGTATGTATCGCAATATTAAAGTGGAAGACAGAACGGTTACGTATTGTTACTTAACCTGTTCTCTACTAGATTTTGCAATTCACATATACCTATGTATAATACAGGACCTATGCACTATACAGAGAGGGTGGCCAACAAAAAACGGAACGGGGCATTTCCCAAAATAAAGTACCAACATTAGTATGTCCATCGGATAAGGTGTCTTTTCCAATGCAAAATAATACTAAGAACAGTCATTTTGGTCGTGGAGTTTTTGTTTTAGGGCGCTGTGAGAGACACCATGTCAGGTTCCCATTTTTGTCAATTTTTACCACGTCAGTGCCCAATAAATCGCACTTCCTGCTCGTCATATAGCATCGAGCAAATAATATATACCAATTCTTTCGGTACACGGCTGAATGCACACTAACAATTGCGCGCATTGCTCGTTGTTTGACGGGCAGTAAGTGCGATTTAACAGGCACTGACTTGGTAAAAATTGACAAAAATGGGAACCTGACATGGTGTCACTCACAGCGCCCTAAAACAAAAACTACATGACCAAAATGACTGTTCTTGGTATCGTTTTTCATTGGAAGAGACACCCTATCAGATGGACATAATCATTTTGTTACTTTCTTTTGGAAAGTGTCCCGTTCCGTTTTTTGGGGGGCCACCCTGTATTGGTTCCGCACAGGCAGTTGGTTAAGTATACTGTTGGTTATAAATAATTTTGATTTGGCTACGTTACAGAAACCAAAATTGATTTGAACATGGCTGAGACCAAGGACGAGAGGAGCAGCCGCCCCCCTTCGTACACGGAGCCCTCCCCCGCACCTGTCGCAGCCCCCGTCTACACCGACCCTGCACCTGTCGCAGCCCCCGCCTACACCGGCCCTGCACCCCAGCAGGTCATGTTCATGCCACAAGGAGGGGTGGTGCCCCAGCAAGGATATGTCATTCAGGTAATTTCTTATTGTGTTTCTTATTGTATTTGTTGTTGTTTCTGTTGTTGCTGTTTTAGTTATTCTTGCTGCTGTTGCTGTTTCTGTTGTTGTTGATGCTAGTATTGTAATTGTTATCGATGTTGTTGTTGTTGTCATCGTTGTTACTGTCGTTGTTGTTGTTGTTGTTGTTGTAATTTTGTCCAGGTACTTGTCTGATTGGTATAATTTATGATTACTGTAATTATTATTATTGAAAATTTTCCTTTTATCACTTTGAAATCTCAGTATATATTCTCTGTGGTAACATTGGAAAGCTTGTTTTCACCCCGTAAATATTGGTATGACATTTGTTATGGATATTTTATCATGGAATGTACATTACATCCGAATATGGGGCAAAATCAAAAGTGATATGTTGCAAAAATACATTGATATTGTCAATATGATTTATCATGTAATTGGGAGAATAAGTGATGTTTTGAATGATGTTGAGACGATCATGCACGATGTCAATGGCGTATTATCATTTCTTCTGCAGGATGGAATGATTCTGAAGTGGTCATGAATACAATTATACATTTTTCTGTTGTTTGGACAATGAAAGTGACGTTTGTACTGTACTTGTGGTGGATTTTGTGTAAAATTGTGTAAAAGTCAAACAGAATGATAATTTTTCAATCAGTCAATAAAACACATAACATCTTCCTAACAACATACTCAAGCGTTATTGCACCACCTCAAATGCGTAAAGACACATATCATCCTCCAAAGAAAATGATAATTCGCCATTTACATCCACGCATGACCGACTTAACATCATTCAGAACACGTTATTCTCCCAACAAAAGGAGGGTACATTGTTGACAATATCAATGAATTTTGCAACATTTCACTTTTGACTTTGCTCCATATTCGGGTGTCATGCACATTCCATGATAAAGTATCCATAGCAAATGTCATATTAATGTAAAGGGGGAATACAAGCGTAGGATTTCTATAAAAATAGTACCAATGATTACAGTGGACAGAATACGCACACGGGCGTAGCGACTTATGTAATACCTATTACCCGAATGAATACATCATCCCCCAGTTGAATACATGTCTACGCCCGTGGATACGAATGTAACTATTCAAGATCGCAATGAGGGACAACGTGAAGAAAATAATAAACATTATAGTGGTAGTTCAGTTTTGGTAGAGAGGGCGCTGCACAACACAATTTGTTTGTGAGGTAATGTTAAACTGAGTGTCAAATTTGAAAGATCATGCAATTTAAATGGCAGAATTTGGTAAAAATCGGTGCAGAAATGGCTGAAATATCAATAAATATATCCGATCGTAATAAATATGGGCCCCAGATTTATTCGAAGATTTTTCAAAAAAATAAAACAAATGCTTACACTTTTTCAAACATTTTCAAAAGCGGTTTTTGAATAATTGTTGATGAACTCTCTATCTAATCACTATTTCAACCAAACATCACATGCCTAATTTTGTATGAAAATGGTTCAAACCAATGCTGTATTAGAGAGCGCCCTCTTGTGTTTTAATGGCTCTTTTTAAATGATAACAGGCATTTTACATTGTGCATTTGCACATTGTCAACAAAGTTACTAGATCCCTTAAAATGATTTGAAATCAATCATAATATTGGCTTTTTGATCCAACAGAATGTGCCTGTCCCTACTCAAACTGGATGCTGTGGAGGTCGATCGGACAAGTTCAAACACAAAGCCGGGGTGACCACGGGCATTATCCACCTCGTCGTTGCCTTCGTCAGCATCGCACTCGCCGTATGCACGTTTGTCCTGATCGATGAGTACTCTGGCATGGGTGTTGCGCTTGGCGGGGCTGTCATCGTAAGTTGAAATGACATTGATACTGTTATGATCATGTTAATGTTGTTATCATTATGATTATTATCATTATCATTTTAATATTTTGATATCATTATATTATCATAATCAATAGATGTGAATGAAAAGGCATTTTGATAGGCCCATATATCAAAATATCAAAATATAATTATACTCATAGAAGTAGTAGTAGTAGTAGTAGTAGTAGTAATAGTATTAGTAGTAGTAGTAGTAGGAGTAGTAGTATTAGTAGAAGTAGTAGCAATAGTAGTAGTAGTAGTAGTAGTAGTAGTAGTAGTAGTAGTAGTAGTAGTAGTAGTAGTAGTAGTAGTAGTAGTAGTAGTAGTAGTAGTAGTAGTAGTAGTAGTAGTAGTAGTAGCAGTGGCGTAGACAGGTTCTGACACCTGGGGGGGGGGGGGATGATTTGCCGTTCACCGGACCAAGACTAATTTGTTCGCGGCCGAGACCACCTGCCGAAATATTTCGAGACCAAGACAACTGCTTGAAAGTCCTCTCAGTGGGGGGGGGGGGGGGGGGGGGGTTGTAGATGTTTAGATGGTCGTGACCAGGCGTGCCGGAAGAAGTTTTGGATTTGGGGGTGGGGGGCAAAACCTATGGGGGCTCACGATTTTATGTGTGTAGGGGCTCATGCCCAACCACACTCACAGTGCTGCCAACTTTGAGCCAGATGTGAGAGTGAGACATTGCAAGGAGCGAAGCGACCAAGCCCGAGGGAGCGAAGAGACTGAGCGGGGGGAGGGTGTGGGAGGGGGGTATCCCCCCTCCCACGGTAGAGAGCTTTTGCATTTTTGGACTTGAAATTGTGCAATCTGGTGCTTACCTAGATAGGAAATTCGGGCTTAACATTGACTAGTCTGGGAAAGCGTGTTATGATTTGATCGACCAGAAATGTTAAATATATTTTCATGAAGAAAACAAATAATTGGCACACTAATAAATATGCACCCCAACACAGGGAGCGAAGTGACTGAGCGGGAAGGGGGTGTCCCCCCCCCCCCCCCCCTCCCACGGTAGGGAGATTTTGCATTTTTGGACTTGAAATTGTGCAATCTGGTGCTTACCTAGATAGGAAATTCGGGCTTAACATTGACTGTATCTCGGAAAGCGTGTTATGATTTGATTGACCAGAAATTTTGAATATATGTTCACGAAGAAAACAAATAATTGACACACTAATGAATATGCACCCCAACACAAACACAAATATTGTATTTAAATTTATATTTAGCGTCATACACAGTTCCAACTTCACCATATGCCACAATAATGATCCAACAAGCATATTGCCAAGAATGAGTCCCGAGGGGCGAAGCTGCCGAGGGCTGGGGCAGAGCCAAATAGGGAGGGTTTGGGAGGGGGTATCCCCTTCCCACGGAGAAGATTTTGCATTTATATATATACTTGAAATGGTGCAATTTGGTGCATGTCACACAAGCAGCCAGATCAATGCCAGCCAACACTGGAACTACGTGGCCCGGTATACAGAAAAAAAATACTCACCCAAGACCATACGCAAGTTACACAACAAACTGAGATAATCTGTTCGCGCGCGAAGCGCGCAGCGAAAATTGAAACTGGATGTATAAATTGCCTTTTTAAACGTTAGAATTAACAAGTCTTAGCTCATACAACTTATGTTTTCTTTCCCACTCATATACAGATACACACACACAAAATATATCCTTCGCTAAAACCTGGGGGGATGATTGTACATGTCATCCCCCTCATCCCCCCCGTTGTCTACGCCCCTGTAGTAGTAGTAGTAGTAGTAGTAGTAGTAGTAGTAGTAGTAGTAGTAGTAGTAGTAGTAGTAGTAGTAGTAGTAGTAGTAGTAGTAGTAGTAATACTGATAGTAGTAGTAGTAGTAGTAGTAGTAGTAGTAGTAGTAGTAGTAGTAGTAGTAGTAGTAGTAATACTGATAGTAGTAGTAGTAGTAGTAGTAGTAGTAGTAGTAGTAGTAGTAGTAGTAGTAGTAGTAGTAGTAGTAGTAATAGTAGTAGTAGTAGTAGTAATACTGATAGTAGTAGTAGTAGTAGTAGTAGTAGTAGTAGTAGTAGTAGTAGTAGTAGTAGTAGTAGTAGTAGTAGTAGTAGTAGTAGTAGTAGTAGTAGTAGTAGTAGTAGTAGTAGTAGTGGTAGTAGTAGTATCATCTTATTGATGTCATAAACAGCTTTTGTATATGAATGTCATAGATGTATTATTCTGGATCTATATATTGTTTCTTTTCATCGACAGTGCTTCATACCAGCTGGTATTCTTGGTGTACTGACCAAGTACAAGAACAACTGTGTTGTAAGTAACCTTTTATACTTTACTAAAATGGCGTAATACTCAGTGTACTTCTTATCGAGGAGGGGGAAGGGGGGGGGGGGGGGGTTGTGCGGAGGTCTTAAGGTTGAAGTTTATTGACAACTGTATACTGGTATATATATAAGAATGTCTTTATTATCAATTATTATCAATGTTATTATTTTCTTTATTACCAATTATTATAACTATTGAGGTATTATTAAATTATCATTTTGTGTGATATTATTTATAAATGATAACAATTGTTATTACTTATATGTACAGTATTTGTTAGTATTATTAGTATTGGTGTTATTAATTAATTATTATCTATATTCATTAGTATTATTGCATTATACGAATATTTATTATCTTATTAGTATTGTCATCAAAGGGAGCGTCGAGTATTGGTATTTTCCGAAGTGCCCCCCAAAAATTATTTGTAACGGATTTGGTTGATTTCAATTCCATATGAAAGATCATCGAAAAAAACATGGGAAATAATAATAATTTCCATTCAAATGCTCTAATTGTTGTGAAATTTGCTTTCAAAATATTATACTGTATAGAAGTGTTTGACGTCCGGGCATCACTTTTGACACTAACTCAAGAGAACGCTAGCGCGGAGCGCTAGCGTTCTAGGTCCTCCTAATACGAGACTGAAAATTGATATTGTTTCTGCACGCTAATTGTGCATAAAACCATAGGCGTACCCAGGGGGGGGGGGGGGGTTGGGGTTCAAACCCCCCCCCCCCCTTTGACCAAAAAATGGCTGTTTTGGGGGGTTTGAACCCCCCCTTTTCAAATTTTAGCCGGTCTCGAGACTACTTTTAAGCGGTCTCGACCGTCTAAAATAAAATCCTGGTCTCGACTGACTAAAACCTGGTCTCGACCGACTAAACCCTGGTCTCGGCCCAAAATTTTTTCGTAGATCTCCGGTCTCGGACCCAAAATTTGTGTAAGTACTTGGTCTCGCCTTCACTGAGAGAGGTTTACAACTTTGAAGGTACTTGATCTCGGTCTCGAAAACCTTGAAGGTACTTGGTCTCGGCTTGGAATTTTTTACAAAATAACCCCCCCCCCCCCCCCCTTAAACAAATCATGGGTACGCCACTGCTTAAAACTATACATATGATACGGTACTTACCACTGATTCACTCTCCAATATGTGATCCAACTATCGGGTGGATTACAATTATGATTTTTTCCTTCATTCTGCTAAAAATCAGTGATTTATGCGCCTCCTCGACTTCTCTCCGTGTGTTAGCGCGACTGATATAGCGCCGTTCGCCGTTCGCATCGGCGGCCATCGCGAGCATCAAAATCTGTTCGGAGTCGCGCTAACACACGGAGAGAAGCCGAGGAGGCGCATAAATCACTGATTTTTGGCGGAATGGGGGGAAAAAATCATAATTTTAATCCACCCGATGGTTGGATCACATATTGGAGAATAAATGGGTGGTAAGTACCGTATCATATGTATAATTTTAAGCACAATTAGCGTGCACAAACAATATTCATTTTCAGTCCTATATCAGGAGGACCTAGAATATATCCGATCGTTTGTATTTGGGCCCCAAATAAATACGATGATTTTTTGAAAAATGAAAAAAAAATGCTTACACTTTTTCAAAAATTTTCAAAAGTGTTTTTTAAATAGTTGTTGATAATTTCTCTATTTAATCATTATTTCAACAAAACATCACATGCATAATTTTGTATGAAGGATGATTGAATCCAATGCCTTATTAGAGAGCGCCCTCTTGTGTTTTAAAGGCGCTTTTTGAATTGAAACAGGCTTTTTACTTAGTCGTTTGTATTTTTGTATACCTTTCGAGCATGGTGGGGTTATAAATATTAGTTTGTAATGTTACTGTGCAGGTTTTGGTTACTTAAGTTCAGCCTTATCAAAACTGTACTACCCCTTTAATATTACACCAGTTATCGTTATTGTTGGTATTACTTATGAACTTCTCTCTTGCAGATCGTGGGCTACCTGGTAATGACGATCCTGTCCGCCATGATGGCTGTATTCGTGATGGGCGTAGAGATCCCAGGCGCCATCTTCGAATCCTACAACTACCGCTGTCCATATCCGGATTATCCGGCTTATTACCCCCACGGCGACTGTCCACATCTGGTTGTGGTATGTTGAACAGTTTATATTTTTGTTTCTTCTTCTATACTGAAACGATTTTCTGTTTGCTTTACATTATGACTATAACATGACGATATTTTTTCTCAGGCCTTTTTCTTCTTTGTCTTTTCCTTTTTCTTTTTCTTTTTCTTCTTCTACTTATTCTTCTTCTTCTTCATCTTCTTCTGCTTCTCCTCCTTTCCCTTCTTTTTCCTCTTCTTCTTTCTCTACTGCTTGTTCTTCCTCTTGTCCTTCTTGTTCTTCTTATCCTTCAAGTCCATAATTCCAATAGACATCCAATTCATATCTCCAGTAATAATTTATGTCATGAACGTTTTTCGTTTGTATGTAAGTCAAAATAGGCGGAGCTTACAGAATGTATCAGGTTCTTCAACTGGGCAATATACTGACCAAAATTTTTGTATTTGTCTTAACAATTTTTTTTTCTTTCTGATGAGATGGGTTAAACACATAATATAAGTTATGATGATTTAATTTTGTTTTGTTCCTTTGCAGAGCGTCATGGTGATCCACATCGCCCTAGCCGTGGTCAGCTTCATCGAGTTCATCAGCGCCATCGTAGGAGCCGCCTACTGCTGCGGCGGCCTTCGATGCTGCTTCACACAGACCTCTCAGCAGCAGAGTACAACCATGGTATGATATTATTCAGACATATTGGCCCGTATTCACAAAGGAGGTTTGTACAGTCCATGGTCTAAACCCCGGTTTACATCTATGGAATGCCAATTGTAAACTGATGGAGAGAGAATGTGTACCATCAACATTGTTAACAAGTAAGGAATTAACATTCTCTCTCCATCAGTTTACAATGGCATTCCATAGATGTAAACCGGTGGTTAGGACCATGGACTGTACAAACCTCCTTTGTGAATACGGGCCAATATATTTCTTACTTTTCATTAAATGTTATATATGATAACAACAGCAGTAATGATAATAATAATGTTGATAACGATGACGACTATGACGACAATACTACTACATGTATAATAATAGCAGTAATAATAATAATACTAATAATACAAATTACAATAATAATGATAATGATAAATATAATGATAATATTTTCCACAATAATCTAACAAGTCCTACTTTTTCCGATGAATTCAAATTATGTTATGTTGTTACTGCTTATATATTGTTTATGCGTTATTTCAATTCTTACGTTTATTAATGATTATATTTGATTTTCGGTTAGAAGCGAAAGAAAATCAATTTTAATTCAATGCTATTACAAATATTGTTATCGTAAATGCCAGTTATGCAGATGTATTACAATCGCTGCTATTTATTGGATCTATCTGTTGCCACTTATTTAATTTCTGCTATTTTTTCACTACTTATAGTTGTTATGTGAAATTATGTAATTTGTTAGAAACGAAATCAATAATCCAGATTGAAATGAAATATGAAATATTGTTATCATAATTCTGCAGATGTACTACACCCCCGTCGGACAGCCTCAGGCCGCCCCCGGCACCGGGCAGGTCGCGGTCCAGGTGGCTCCTGCTACGGGTGCAGGTAAGTGATGGCCCGGTCACATATCAACGGATTGTGCAAACGTATGTCAAACGGAGAGCTAAATTTTCCATCCGTTCTACACGTTTCTTGTCCGTTCCTTGTCCGGTGTGGTACGTTGTTCTATGTTTTGGATTAGCCCGGGCACATATCAACGGATTGCGCAAACGTATGTCAAACGGAGAGCTAAATTGAGTACGTTGTTCTATGTTTTGTACATGAAGCAATGGAGACGACTTTCATCACCGGATAATTTAATTTCGCAAATTGTCTATTCGTTGGGCATACGTTTCCGCTTTCCGTTGATATCTGACCGGGCCATTAACAACTAATGTCGACTTTATTACATTCAAAGGTTGATTCAATGGCATTATTGTTTTTATTTTCACCAACTTGAAAATAAATGCACTAATTTCATTGTGTGGAATAGAGCTCGTAATACCTCAGTCACATTTGACACGGCGGCCGTACGGTCTAAAATTTCAACGGCCAATTACAAAAATAGGGCCGCCGTCTAATTTCTACGGTCACATGCATTAGCAGTCACATTTGCCACGGCCGCCGCACGGCATATCTTTAATTTGTGGAGACAGAAAATCTGCGGCTGCCGTACGGCCTTTAAAGTGATGACGCACGGTTGTCTTAGGGCGTCCCTGCGGTTGCCGTAGGTTATTTGAACAAATATCAAGGCAGACGCAAGGCGCCCGCAAGGCGACCACAAGGCGGCCGCAGGGGGGCCATACGGCAACCGTGCGGCCAGACTGACGCTACAACTACACCCCTATAGAGTATAGGAGTGGTAGCCATGGCTACGGCATGTATAATTGCTTCGGCGACCGTAGACATTAAAAAGAGTTATAACTTTTAGTTATAACTCTCCGGCGACCCCTACGGCCTGTAAAATATACGGTTATGCCGTACGGGAACCCTGCGGCCATCGCAGATTTTCTGCGGCCGCCGCACGTTTCTCTCGATTTCGGGGGCGTACGTACGGCCGCCATACGCTCGCCGTAGAGCAAATGTGACTGTAGCATTATAAACACGGGTGTTCCACACATTGTAGTAAACAGTGCGTAATCTTCAAGCTATGAGCTGCACTTTATTGGAGGAAGAAGATTGGTTTATATTCAGCATGAAACGAGTTTTTGGTATTCCGTTTAATGTTATATAACCCATCAACATGATCAACAAGTCTATGCTACAACGAAACACCGAAACGTTGCAAGAACTGAAAAATGTTCACATATGGACGTATTATATTATATTATCGGGAATGGCATTCGTGCATTTTGTATTTACAGCAGCATTATTTGAGCAAGAGTTATAATAATATCATGTTATCTTATTCTCTTTGATTATAAATAGCCTATGTAGATCATTAGCATTCATAGGAATGCAATTCTCTATTTTGTTATTGCATCGCTCCTTTCTTTAAATGAAATTATCTCAATTTTCTCCATTCTTTCTGCAGAGGCAGGCCCACTCCCGCAGAAGGCCTAGACGGACACGAACGATGACATTAACCCTTTTGATGCTACTCAATCGGAACATTATACGCTAATTGTATCATCTATAACTAGAGGGGTTAAATTGGATTGAGTTTACACTTTTGATGTTACACAATCGAAACATCTGTTTTATTCTATACTGTACAATAATTGTGTCATTTGAGGTTAGAATGGTTAAATTGGTCGGCTACATGCCCCTTTAATTAAACTGTGTCAATATTTAAGTTTCTACAGAACTGTTTACTTCAGATTGTATTCTCGTACCTAAATACTGATCCGTCTTTGATACTTTAGCTATTTTATAAATAAATATATATATATTTGTTCGTATCGTTATATTAATATCTATAGTATCTATTATTTTTTCACAACAAATTATTCTTGTATAAAGTGGCTCATTTTAAACTTTTTGGGATCTGTTTATAAGTAACACATTTAATATATATCATACAAATGTTAATTATTCATGTGCGATGAGTAAAACTTCAAAGTAATTATTCACTATCGCTGTACCAATGTATACTTGTAAGTTTTAATTCACTATCTTGATTGTTTTCACAAACCAACAGGAACTACAGTAAAATATTTGCAACAATATACAACAATATGAGGTAATTAAGAACAAATAAATAATACCGTACACACTGAATAATAAACTGTTGTAGCATATGAAAAACAAAATATACAACTTACTATTGATATGTGTTATCATAGTTTCATAGTAATATCGGGCTTCTTAAGCATATAATTATGTGATTGAGTTTGATAGGTTATATCAGTGCTTTACACAGCCTTAAATTTATGTATTTTCAATAAAGGAAATCAAAACATTTATTGTTAAGAAAAATGCAAACCCATTGAATATGCCCTGTAAGTTTTCTGAAGTAACGGGCTATAAATGCCAAACCATTGCATATGTCTTGCAATAAGTGATCTTAAAAAAATACAAAACAAAATATTTGTTTAACAAATATTGTAAGAGGCTTATTTATCAGAATTATTCTAAGCAAGTGAAAAAAGTAACACAGTTACATTATTTTATGTCAAAGTTCCAAGGATAGCACTGTTTAAACAACTGTACTGGATTATAACTGTAATAAAATGATAATTATAATACTAAAGATTATTATTTCCGATTGCATTTAATTTATTGCTGAAAAATATTTGGATATAGTTTCAGCTATTCTTGAAAACTGTTGATAATGTTCGATGTGCGTGTATCTGTATGTATGTGTGAGTGCGTATGTAATATTTTATTACAACGTTCGCCAAATGTAGAACAAATGGGAATACTTTATTTACAATTTTAAAAATTATGTACAATCACTGTGTTATTTTATGTACTTGAAATATTTAGAGAAGGGGTATTTGTGTAAATATGTACTAGAAATGCAAAAATGAGGGTTGAACCTTTTTTGTGTTTTAAGTTAAAGTTAAAGGGCAATGAAACTATGGCTTTCGGCTATTATTATCGTTTAGAGGGTGAACAGACATTTTATTTGATACATAACTTGGCAATTTTGGCCTCCTGGATCCCATGAAATCCTTACGTGAACATACCCACATTTGTACTAATTCTTACGGCGGCAAAAGGTGATGGGAGCGGCCATGTTCTTGTAATTGCCCGACATGCTTTGCAAACTATATGACGAGTGCGCTACGGGCCGAACAAAAAGCTTTTCACTGATTTACAGACTCGTCAAAGCATCTACAAGTATTCAGACAATGGTTTCAATACAGACAATATGTCCTATTGAAATGCATTAGTGCATATCACTGACCATAAGTCCGCACACACCTAATAATGGCGGCCTGCAGTGTTCGCATGAATAGTGGTAAGCCCGATAGAGTTTTCACAAATTTCTCCCAAAGCAGAAATCTGAGTCGGAGTTATGTTATATATAATAAAAAGGCATATTACGATATATCAAGTAGGATAAACTCTATTCTTGAGTTGCATTGCCCTTTAAAGTCCTTCTCGTGCCAATGTTGGCACATAAGGCGGCACCTATCTCCGATTCATTAGCCCTAGGCCACACGTCTACTAAATGTAGGGAAAGCATACATAAGGGGGCCAGTCCTCTGGTAATTCGTGTGATAAACTTTCCCTTCTCCATCTCCATTCTAAAAAATGCCGAGCGCCTGGCAGAAGGTACCATTTTTAAAGTATGACCTGGTCTGGGTTCGAACCCGGGACCTCCCGTGCATGAGGCGCACACCTTAGCCGCTAAGCCACCATGCTCGGTGTTTAAAGGGAAAGTTGAGTTTTGGTAGAGAGGGCGCTAGACTACTTAATTGGTTTGTGAGGTAATGAAAAACTGAGTGTAAAATTTGAAAGAGCATAATATTTAAACAATAAAATCATCTTTGTTTGATCAAAATCGGATCAGAAACGGCTGAAATATCCATAAATATAACAATTTGTAATAAACCCGGGGCCCCGGGTTTATTAGAGAATTTTGAACCAGCCGTTAAAAATTCAAAAAAATGCTTCCTCTTTTCAAAAAAGTTACAAAATAGGTATTTAAATAGTTGTTGGTTATTTCTCTATCTAATCACTATTTCAACAAAGCATCACATGCACAATATTTTATTCAAAATAGTTGAAACCGATGAGTGTTTATAGAGCGCCCTCTTACGTTTTAACGGCTCTTTTTGAATGATAACATGATCTTTACTACGTCATTTGTAATTTTGTGTTCCTTTCTAGTTATAACTATTAGTTTGTAATGTAATGATGCAGGTTTTGGTTACTAAAATTCAGTTTCACTAAAACTGTACTCTCCTTACCAGAACTCAACTATCCCTTTAAAGGGGAGTTATAATTTGCTGAAATGTACTGAAATGTACTACGCGTAATAGCCACTGACCTCTACTAATGGACGGGCGGCTGCACGTTGATTGGCCATTCAAAAATGAGGCCGCCGCGCGCGCACGCCGGCCATATTGGGACCACTGACCTCTAGGTCAGTGATTGGGACCATCATCATGGACCGTCGGTAACCCGCTGTTGATAGTGTGTAACATTTGTAAACATTTTTCAGATTAATTTTACCAATTGTTCTCGTTAGATAAAAAAAGTGTTGATTGTATTCTGATTAGGGAAAGCACATTACATGGCATTTGGCTGTACAAATCGAAATAATAATGACATAAAAAAGGCTGAAATCACGTTTCATAGGCGAGTTGTTTGCAGTCATTGGGCCGCCTACAGTCCCATGTGTTATGTTTTGTGTCAGAAAAGATTATAGTTTACCTCTTATATTCCACATATATATTAGGTTGCTACATTTATTATAAATAGTGTACTGTACTGATAGATTTGTTTAAATATTGAAATAAAACGAGTGAAATCGATAAGAGATTTAGATACGGGCAGGCAAATAGATGACAACAATGTGATTGTAAACTTGAAAATGTATTTTTGATATAATTGAATAAGTGATTGGTGTTTGAAAATGTATGTTTGAATTCATAAAGCCTATACTAAGGCTAGGGTTTTCTGTCGAGACAGTGCCTCATTAAGTTAATAAAAGTGAAATAATGAAAGAAGATACATTTGTATATGAAATATTGGTATTATGCACTCATTTGAATTTACAAGGAATCATGGTGAATTTTGAGGGGATATCGAGTCATTGTGGAATTAATGCAATGAAATGGTAGTTGATAGAGAAGCAACACATGGCTTGGGGGAAAAGAAGGAGATTTGTAATAAAGTGAAATAAACTCAAGTATGATTAAACAAAAATATTATGTTAAATGGCAACAAAGATGGGAGGACTTTGAATCTTTCTTGGAAAATATTCAAAATAATGTAACTCAGTCGTATAATTATAGGCCTACCATTGTAATTTGAAATAGTAATCTCAGGAAGAACGCAGAAAACATGTTACCAAATAAATTGAAAAGGAAAGAAAACAAAGATTGGCTTTCTTTTCATGATATTTTGATATACGAGGATGACGTGCCATATGGTATAGTAAAGTGATGCATGAATGCATGGTACAATTAAATAAATTAATGAAAACAGCAGAAAAGTTCTTTCTTTACATGGGGAACAAAATCTCGTAAAAAACAAGGGGAAAATAAGAGAAAACCTAGGGGCGAGTAATAGTTATAAGATCGGGTCAATAGTGGGAATCCGAAGGAATCTCTCCGGGCAACGCCGGCGCGCATATACCTTACGTTACCGTGTAAGCATCTCATATCAAATGACGAATTATCATTGCTTGAGCTGAGATTCAATACGCTGGATAATTTAAAATTAATCATGCTATATAGTATTCAATCACTAAGACTATTTACTTCACATATATGATCATATTTCATTCCTGGGGGATAAAGAGATATAAAAATGCCATGGTGAGCAACAACTCGTAGCAAGTATAATGCACTATACCACGTTAGTGCATATCCGCTGTTACGGCCGGGTTGATGGTCCCAACATGGCGCGCGCCCGCAGCCCGCGGCCTCAATTACTGAGCCATGACCGCCCGTCCATTAGTAGAGGTCAGTGGTAATAGCTCAGTCACATTTGCCACGGCGGCCGTACGGTCTAAAATATCTACGGCCATGACAATAATATAGGGCCGCCGTAGCATTTCTACGGTCACATAGCCAAATTAGCAGTCACATTTGCCACGGCCGCCGCACGGCGTATTTTTAATTTGTGGAGACAGAAAATCTGCGGCTTCGGGCCGTATGGCCTTTGAAGTGATCACACACGGTCGCCTTAGGGCGTCCCTGCGGGGGCCCTGCGGTGGCCGTATGTTTTTTACAAATACCAAGGCAGACGCAAGGCGCAGGGGGACCATACGGCAACCGTGCGACCAGACTGACGCTATCGCTACACACCTAGAGTATAGTAGTGGTAGCCACATGTGGCGTGGATAATCTGAATAGCACATAAATGCAATACAGGGTGGCCCCCCAAAAAGGAACGGGGCACTTCTCAAACTATATATAGTAATAAAATTATTTCATCCATTGGATAGGGTGTATTTTCCAATGCATTTGGGGGGGGGGGGGGGGGGAGGTCTGCGGAACGGCGAATATTTATCATTTTGGGGTCTCCGGAACGAAAAATTGAACTGAAAGGGGTGGGGGGGGGGGGGGTCTTGAGGGGGAGTACCCCCCCCCCCCCCCCCGGGATGGCGCTACCCTGTGTGCGCATACCCGAACTTGATGACGCGGTATATTTAAGGTGTCACCACTGGGTCTTATACAATTATGACATGATTTTGATCCCGATTCCATTCACATAGTAGCTCATGAGTGGTCTTATTATACAATTGAAGCTTATTATACAATTCACAAAAGTATAGCATCCATGCATGTATAATAGCAAACATTTTTTTTTTTTTTTGGGGGGGGGGGGGGGTGGGTTCTGGCTGTATGTTTGTGCGGATGATGAAAAACCTGGAATAAGAAATGGATGCATACATGTCCATTGATTCATGTATTTCTCTTCAAATGCAACGCGGCAAACAGTCTGTTTGGTCCAAACTACTGATTTATGTCTGTGAGTCTGTGACTCACATATTGACTAGTGTTAGATCTTTTTGTGCAGGGAATGATTGGGGTGTGTATGTGTATCCATTGACCGGGGTAGTGTATAAGCGCTTTGATACTCATCACGTGATCAATAGCGCTATATAAATAAACGTTATTATTATCATGTATTTAGTATCTTGCCCCATAATGCATTGCCCGCTTAACAACAATATCAATATGGCGATTGACGTATGATTCAGAACTGAAAGCGGAAACAAAATTAAAAAATATATAGTACATGCTCTGATGCACACGAAAAAAAGGACCAAAACGTTGTTCGATGTATACATGACGCCATTATTATGATTATTACCTTGCACGCACTGATATATCGCAGTCGCTATCCGTTTTGATATTAGTGACATATATTCCTTGTCCCGCTGGTTGTATTGGAGTCAATAAACATGTAAGTAAATTGGTTCATTATATAGGTTTTCCCGCTCAATTTCGCGATTGTGTCAATCGAATTGATAATAGGAGCAAACGAATTCGCGCGATTTGCGATCGCCGTACCAAAGCATTATTCGAATTCGTTAATAGGCATTCAAAATCACGCCCGGAGCAAACGAATTCGCACAAAGCGCATACCATTTCGTCAATGGTCGTTCAAATTGACACGTAGTATACGTAGACGTCTCTTCGGTCAATCGAATTCGTGAAAGGGCAGCCAATTTTCAAATTACTGCTTTCGATTTAAGAAATGTAAAGATAGATCAGCAATAAATTGGCTAAAAGCAGTGGCGTTTGTATTCAGGTAAACTTAATTCATATTCAGACAACGCATGTTATATTTGGGAAAAATCAAGTCATAAATTATTCGTGAAATTTATAAAAGGAATATAATTTTGATAAAGGTAAATTTTGCTTGTAAGGTGAGAATGAGAAAATAGAATTCGGGGAAAAGGACCCTGGCCATCTGGAAATATATAAAATAAAATGCTTATAAGCTTCATGTATATCTTTGTTTTCTATAAAGATTCCCCTTTGGCTTATGATGTATTGTTTGTCAACTTATTAGGGGTGGGGAGGGGTGATTGTGCCTCCTATATAGCTCCGTGCTAAAGCGTATATCAATGTTCATTAAAGCTAAATGGGGATGTAGATGACATTACAATTGGAAAATCTTGATGATAACAAAATACATGTAAATACATCATTTTGTAAAAATTTTCAAACTTAACAAACCGCACAATGTCCTTTCCAGGGCAAAAGTAAAACATTATTGTTCCCAGTTTTGTGTGTCATATCATAATTATATATATATTCAGACAATTAAAACAGGACGAAGACTTGTATGTATATTTACGGACGACTGAGAAATGCATACATATGTCTCCCATGAAAGTCCAAGGCCCCGAAAGTACCCCCCCCCCCCCTCCCCTACATATACACAAATGTACATATATGTACATAGCATCCGCGTTATCTAAAATGAATGACGAAATGTTACAATTGTTTGCCCCGAAATGAAATCGAATGCTCCAAACGTGCTCATCAGGCATGACCGGCCATGCCGCGTTAAATTGTATGAACCAAGTTTACATTTGGCTGCACATTCGCGAAATCGATTGCCCATAAATGAACTTCTGTGTCTATTCGCGAAATTGTATGCGTATGCATGAATTCGCTTGCACTTATTCGGAATTAGAAAAACCGATACCAACGATACTGCGGCAACGCGCGAATTCGAATGCCCCTAAATGAATTCGATTGAGAAAAGTGCAAAATTGAGCGGGAAAACCTATATTATGTTTATTTATGATATGAACAGTACAGTTATTTACATGTGTACAGTCTCATCCACGAGATTGCAGAATTATGGTGGACTATAATAGGATTATAGAAAAATGTAAATAATCCGCGATGATTTTCGAGGATAATATTCTCATATTATTCCTGCGAAGTATGATAGCATGTATCGGGGTATTCTAGAACCTAGTACATTATAAAACATGTTACGTTGCCTTCTAAATGGCGATTATTTGTATGATGTTTTCATCTGCAACCCCGGCCTGCATGTAAGCAGCGCGAGAGTTAACTATATAGGGTCTTCATGGTCCTAAATAAGCGCTAATTATGAGTATTGCACAATGCTTCTCAATATTATAATCATAATTATAGTTTCACTTTTGAATGCCTCTCAATTACATATTCGTGATGGGTATAACACAGTTATAGGCGTCATTTCAACGGGAGAGCTCTATTCATATCTTGTCAGTCGCTCATATTTTGTGTAATCCTTCAAACGTGCATGCATGAATATCCCTGTAGTATACTTGTACATTAAACCAAATATTGTGTACACCGATTTGTCCCGACATGCTACATGTGTATTCATAATCATCCATGCATGGGCCTACGATATAATATCTCTTTTTAAAAAGTGTTATGGCAATTTTGATTTTTTTTTTTTGTAAACAGGAAACACAATATTGGCGATTATGTTTTTTCCGTATAATTTGATTAATGATTGGTGCGATAAACATTGAGAGGTATGTTATTTTTTTAAATAATGAGGAATACTAAATACTAATCTACTGTGGTATTTATCGCAATATTAAACAAGATGTCATAATGATTACGTAGTATTACTTAACCCCTTCTCTACTAGATTTTGCAATTTACTTTTTTATGTGTATTTATTTATTTTATTTATTTATTCTCCACTCATGGGATGGATTG
Organism: Echinarachnius parma; assembly: GCA_037951105.1. NCBI lineage: Eukaryota > Metazoa > Echinodermata > Echinoidea > Clypeasteroida > Echinarachniidae > Echinarachnius > Echinarachnius parma. The sequence goes on from JBAMJV010012953.1 coordinate 25,788, forward strand.
CCCGCTGTTTTTCAAAGGCCGAGATAAAAACATAATTATATACAATCATAATAATACATGGGAAACGACAAGTGAATACACAACGCATGTAACATATACCTAGATAATACAGGACCCGCTTTATAGGTTCCGTACAGCAGTACAGGCAGTTAGTTAAGTATATAATGTTACTAATATGTTCCATATTTTTGATTTGGCTGTATATGTCACAGAAACCAACATTGATCTGAACATGGCTGAGACCAAGGAAGAGAGGAGCAGCCGCCCCCCTTCGTACACGGAGCCCTCCCCCACACCTGTCACAGCCCCCGCCTACACCGGCCCTGCACCTGTCGCAGCCCCCGCCTACACCGGCCCTGCACCTGTCGCAGCCCCCGTCTACACCGGCCCTGCACCTGTCGCAGCCCCCGCCTACACCGGCCCTGCACCCCAGCAGGCTATGTTTATGCCACAAGGAGGGGTGGTGCCCCAGCAAGGATATGTCATTCAGGTAATGGTTGTTGTTCGTATTGATGTTGTTGTAGTTGCTGTTGCTGCTGATATTGTTGTTTGTGTTGCTAGTGTTGTTGTATTTGATGTTGCTACAGTTGATGTAGCTGATGTTGATGTTGTTGTTGTTGTTTTTGTTGCTAGTGTTGTAGTTGATGTTGCTGCTGTTGTTGTTGCTGCAGTTGTTCTAGCTGCTGTTGATGTTGTTGTTGTTTTTGTTGCTAGTGTTGTTGTAGTTGATGCTGCTGTTGTTGTAGCTGCTGTTGATGTTGTTGTTGCTTGTGTTTTTGTTGTTGTTGTTGAAGTTGCTGTTTTGCTAGTGCTGTTGTTGTTGTTGTAGTTAATGTTGCTGTTGTCATTGTGGTAGCTGTTGTTGTTGTATCAAGAACTAATTTTCCAGATACTTGTCTGATTGGTATAATTTATGATTACTGTAATTATTATCATTGAAGAATAACTGTTTATCACTTTGGAATCTCAATACATTTTCTTCATTTGACAAGAATTGTAGTTATCATTATCATGTTACTATTATCATTAAAATATTGTTTGTAAATATTGTTGCAAATGACACTGCAATTCAGCTTGTAGCTGTGAATGTGACATTTTGTTGAATAAAATACCATTATTATTATTATAATTACTTTAATTATTATAATTATCAGTATTATTCATGCTGCTGATATCACCACCATCATCATTATAAAGGCATACGCAATAGTATAACAGGAAGAACAATATTACATATAGAGTCATAATGTAAGGATTTAGAGAATTTACTTAAATTTCGTAGGATTTCTATAAAAAATAGTATTATTGATTATAGTGGACGCAATACACAATTATACGAATGTAGATATTCCAAATCACAATGAGGTACAATGTGAATAAAATAATAAACATTAATTAAGTATGATTGCAATAATATTGAACAACAGTATTAAATGGATCTAGCAACAATGTCCAAATCCTCAAAACGAACTCTAGCGGTTTTCTCACACCTTGTTGTAGGAGCATGGGCAGGTTTCTGTTTTTTTAAATTTCCTTTTCGTTAAAAATAATTATATTTACGATTGTCGTGTTCGGATTTTTAAATATCTACTGGATAGTCATAACCGTGTACAAAGTGTACAACTTCCGTGCAATGAAAAGTGAATATCACTTTGCATTATCGCTCATTCCGCGGCCATATACATTAACATCCATTTAACATGAAATGGTCCAACATTAGTCATTACTAAATACTAAGTAGTCATATCATATCACAACAATAAACATTGTATTATTTAATGATTTAAATAATGTCACTAGTCAATGAATTGATGAAATTAACCTGATTATTTGGCCAATCCTACAGAATGTGCCTGTCCCGTCTCAGACCGGATGCTGTGGAGGCCGTCGATCGGACGGGTTCAAGCACAGAGCCGGGGTGACCACGGGCATCATCCACCTCGTCGTAGCCTTCGTCAGCATCGCGCTCTCCGTATGCACCTTTTTCCTGATCCATGAAGTTGATGGCGGTTACCAGGGCATAGGTGCTGCGATTGGAGGCGCCGTCTTCGTAAGTTAAAATGACATTGATACTGTTATGAACGTGTTATTTTTGTTATTATTATTATAGGTTTTCCCGTCCATTTTAACACTTTTTCATTCAATTTTATAAATGTGTCCTTCAATTTCGTCCCAAGGAGCCTGGAATGTGCTATTCCCAACTTTCGTGTTTGGTCGATCAATTTCACAAAAAGTCCACTCAATTTAGTAATTTGTCACTCAGTATATCGTCCATTACTAATTCAAATTCGAATTTGAATTATAATCGACAAATCACGAAAATATAAAATGATAATCAACGAAATTGAAGTTGGGATTTCGGCTATGTTAGTTTCTGGGGACGAAATTGAAGTACAAATTTATAAAATTTAATGAAAGAAGTGTTAAAATGGACGGTGAAAACCTATATTCACCACTCGAGCGCTCAGCGGCGGACACGAATTTCAATGACAATCGACGGTTAGGAAATTTATTGGCAAATCACGAATTAGAAAGATAATTTACGAAATTGAAGTTGGGATTTCCGCTCTGTTAGTTTCTCCTGACGAAATTGAAGTACAAATGTATATACAATGTTATGAAAGAAGTGGTACAATGGACGGGAAAACCTATACTAAGCTACGATGTAGATCGGCAAGAATACTTGCCACAGTAAACAACTTGGCAATATGAAAAAGCAATATTCTTTTACGTATTTGTATCATGTTTTTGTTTGCATAGTTTGATTAGATATCATCAAACAGTGCCAAAGCGTGGCCGGGACCTATAGTGGGGGAGGGGGAGGGGGACACACCTAATTTATTTTTGTTTTATTCTTACCCTAATTTTCCCTAATGTTTTCATATTGTTTAGGGCAAATTATTGGGGGTATATACGCGTGTTCATGTATGACACTGAATATACATTGCCGTCACTAAGTATGCCCACAAGGCAATTAATGATAATAATAATACTGTATACTATATGTTAATAACATATAAAATTCATAATTATACGGTAGCGAAAATTGCAAAAGAGCTTCTAACCGCTTGTAAAGTGTACGCATGAACAAAATGTACTGTTAAAATCATATCCTATTGATGCCATAAACACATTTCTTTTATTTAATGGCATAGAGTACTATTCTGGAAATATTTTGTGTTTTCTTTCCATCAATAGTGCTTCATACCTGCTGGTATTCTGGGCGTACTGACCAAGAACAAGAACAGCTGTGTTGTAAGTAACATTTTGATATGGCATAACACCCATTGTATACAGTGTACTTTTTTGCCGGGGGAGGGAGAGTGGGTTAATGTCTTAAGCCCTTTGCAGACAGAGCCGACTCGGCCCGATCCGACTGGTTTTCAGTCGGATCGGCGACGTTTTCAGTGCCTCGCGACACGCATTTTGCCAGTCGAGAGACAGTCGGATGCAAGTCGGGGCCGATTCAACACGATGAATCTGTTTCGTCCGACCGGGCCCGACTCTAGCCTGATTGAAACCAGTCGGATCGGGTCGAGTCGGCTCTGTCTGCAGAGGGCTTTAAAGTTAAGGTTATTGGTAGCTGCGTAGGCTACTTGCTTTTCCTTAGTACATTATATTATCAATATCATTATTATTATGAGTATTGCTATTATTATTATTATTATTATTATTATTATTATTATTATTGTTATTATTAACATTATTATTATTATTATTACTGTTATTAATATAATTATAATTATACTATTGTTATCATTATTATTGTTGTTTTTATTATCATAAATATTTTTACATTACATGTATATTTATAATTTTATAATTATTGTCTTTGGTTTTTTTTTTTAATGAACTTCTCTCTTGCAGATCGTGGGCTACCTGGTGATGACGATCCTGTCCGCCATTCAGGCTCTGTACGTGATGGGTGTAGAGATCCCAGCCGCCATCTACCACTCATCTAAGTTTGACTGCAGTTATATTCCATACCCCGAACGCGAATACCCTGACGTCTCTTCCGACATGGACTACGGCACACGCGCCCCGGAGGGTGGTTACTATGACTGTGGTTCAAGTCTGGTTGTGGTAAATTGAATGTTTCTACTTCTCCTTCTCCTTCTTTTCCAGCTTCTTCTTCTTTAGACTATTCATCTTCATGGTTGTTGTTGTTGTTGTTGTTGTTGTTCTTCTTCTTCTCCTTCTTCTAACTCTTCTTCTTCTTCTTCTTCTTCTTCTTCTTCTTCTTCTTCTTCTTCTTCTTCTTCTTCTTCTTCTTCTACTTCTTCTTCTTCTTCTTCTTCTTCTTCTTCTTCTTCTTCTTCTTCTTCTTCTTCTTCTTCTTCTTCTTCTTCTTCTTCTTCTTCTTCTCCTTCTTCTAACTCTTCTTCTTCTTCGACATCGTCGTCATCGACGTCGTCGTCTTCTTCTCCTTGTTTTTTTAAACATGACAATAATATGAATATTCTTTTCATATACTTCTGCTTGATGTCTTGATCATTTTCTTATGAAATTGCGTTAGTACATAATCATGATAATGATGATCTTGTTGACATTACTATTGTATTAATTTATTATGATATTTTAATTCCAAATGCTCTATGTATTATACCATGTACTATAATGTTCAATTGTTTTGTGTTTTGAAGAGTCTAATATATCTTTTCATTTATTAATCACGACGATGAAACATAAATAAAATCTTTCTTAATCTGAATCCGGATCTGGATGTTTTGTTTTCTTTTTCTTGGCAGAGCGTCCTTGTGATCCACATCGCCCTAGTCGTGGTCAGTGTCATCGAATTCATCAGCGCCATCGTTGGGGCCGCCTACTGCTGCGGCGGCCTTCGATGCTGCTGCGCTCAGGCCTCTCAGCAGCAGAGTACAACCATGGTAGGATATTATTCATACTTATTATAATGTATGTAATGGCATGAATATTTGTTTAGTTACGCCTTCTCTTATGATAACAATGATAATGATTAAAATTACTGTATCTAGATGATGACAATATTAGTACTATTATACATGTAGAACTAGAATACTACTACTAATAATAATAATAAATAATGCATAAATAATGATAATCTAGTCACTACTTACAGTTATGTATGTGTTATTTGTTGAAAACGAAATCAATAATCCAGATTGAAATTAAATTTACATTATTGTTATTTCTGCAGATGTACTACACCCCCGTCGGCACCGGGCAGGTCGCGGTACAGGTGGCTCCGACAGCAGGTACTGGTGAGGCAACAACATAATTATAAAACTTTATTTCTTAATATTTATAAACAGATATCTTCGCTATTATGGGTAACATTATACTTATTAATACAATTATAATACAATTAATTATTAATCATTAATTAGAATGCGCTTCTAGATAATTGTTCATTATCATTTTGCTCGTTTTTAAAATGAAATTATCTCTATTCCCCTACAGAGGCAGGCCCACTCCCACAGAAGGCCTAGACGGACACGACCGATGGCATTAACCCTTCTGATGCTACACAATCGAAACATCTGTGTTATTACTATACGCTAATTACATTAGTTGTATCTAGAGATGTTCAATTGGTTGGCTACATGACCCGTTCACAAAATAGCTAAGGTGTTCCACTGTGTACATTTCTACAGAACTAGGATTGTGTTTTACTGATTCGTCTTTGTTACTTTAACAATTAAATTATTTTATATTATATTATATTATATTATATTATATTATATTATATTATAGTATATATTCATATATTTTTGTATATATACGATACCATAGTATCTAATTATTATTTTAAACATTCTTGTATAAAGAGGCTTCTTTGGGATCTATATATATATATATATATATATATAATGTATATAATGTTTATATTATATAAGTAATAAAGTGTATCTATCATACAAACGCATATGTGCGTTGATTACAATTTCAAAGGAATTATTCACTATTGACCGTACCTAATACATATATTTGTAGTTTTCAATTTACTATCTTGATTGTTTTCACAAATCAACAGAAACTATATATTGGTAAAATATTTGCTTCTTTTTTAATAACTTTTCGAGCGTGATTTGGTATAAAGGGATCCCTTGTAAGTAGATGTAACCATAACCCTTTTGCTATAAGTATATTGCCTTTCGACTATGTACATATAGCCATGTAATCAGAGTTCATTTGCTTCTAGTCTTTCTTTCTGATTGTAATAAAAAATAAGGACGCTTATTTCATATGAAAAAAATAAATATTAAATAGTTTGTATACTTCCAGCGCACGCTACTTCGTTAGATATCAACTGTTTAACAGATAATTGTATAATCTTTGTAAAACATCTGTCATGACATAACGCAACATTATGATGTTATTAAGAACAATTAGATAATAAACACTAAAGTAATAAACTGTTGAGCGAATACAATACACAATCGGAAAATATGAATATGTATAATTATAGTTTCATAGAAATATCGGGCTTATTAAGCATAATATTGTATACGGTATTGAGTTGTAGGTTTATATCGGTGCTTTGGTGCTTTATACAGCCTTAAATTTATGTTCAGCTTGAAGTATTTTCAATAAAAGGAAATCAAAATATCGCATGATAAGACAAATGCAAACCCATTTAATATGCCTTCTAAGTTTACAGAAGTAACAGGCTTTTATATCATGTTAATGAATAATGCAAACCCATTTAATATGCCTTGTAAGTAACAGGCTTTTATATCATGATAATATGAATAATGCAAACCTATTTAATATGCCTTGTAAGTTTACAGAAGTAACAGGCTTTTATATCATGTTAATGAATAATGAAAACCCATTGAATATGCCTTGTATTTGTTCTAAAGTAACAGGCGATCATATGATATTAAGATGAAAAATGAGGCCCATAAGCTTTGTAAGCTTTCTAAAGTATTACAGGCTTTTATATCATGTTATATATCATGTTAATATATAATTATGACAATGCGAACCCATTAAATATGCCTTGTAAGTTTACAGAAGTAACAGGCTTTTATATCATGTTAATATGAATAATGCAAACCCATTGAATATGCCTTGTAAGTTTTCTGAAATAACAGGCGATCATATGATATTAAGATGAAAAATGAGGCCCATAAGCTTTGTAAGCTTTCTAAAGTATTACAGGCTTTTATATCATGTTTTATATCATGTTAATATATAATTATGACAATGCGAACCCATTAAATATGCCTTGTAAGTTTTCTGAAGTAACAGCTATTATTATCATGTTAAGAGGAAAAGTGCAAACACATTGCATAGGTCCTGTAAGTATTCTGGAGTATTAAAACACATATCGTCAGAGGCTTATTTATCAGAATTATTGTAAGCGATTATTCTAAGCGATTATTCTAAGTGAAAAAAGTAACACAGTTACATAATCTGTCAATGTTCCGAGGGTAGCATTGTTTAAACAACTGTACTGGACTTAACTTTTTATAACATAATTATAGTACTATAGAGATGATTATTTCCAATTACATTTTTATTTATTGCTGACAATTATTTTGACATATGTTGAATCGGCCTCGAATGATCTCCGACCGGCTCTTGACCGGCAAAACAGGAGTCCTGAGGCAACGTACATACGTATACTGAGCTGAACCAACTGAAAACCAGTCGGAGACTCGGCTCTGCGTGTGGAGGGTTCATTGCGTCGTGTGAGCGTGAGAAGGGTGTTAATTGGATGTTGGGCTAAATTTACTTATGCACACCATTATGTATGTAGGAGCCTCGCCTAAGATGTGATAGGCAATTTCCAAATAATAATTATGTTGATTTTGGAAAATTCATCAAATATAAAAGAGAGCTACCATTTTGTGCTTTTACAATATTATTTCCGAAGTGCTAAAAGTGACTTAGCGATCCCCTTCTCATCCTGCATGCTGCATCATAAGCCACAAATTTAATGCAAAATAAAGACATATCGTAAGTTCTATACGCGTCCAAAACAACATAATTCATGTTTTCCTAATGAAAACCACTTTCATGACATAAAATATAAAATAACCACAAAAAGAACATGAGACAGACACTTGCAGAATACGTTTCCGGTGTTTTATTGAAATGAAAAGGAGTGCAAAGTTAGGACCGAATATGGACAAAGTGATTAGCCTTATTTTGTTTATATACATTTTTATAAAGATATTCAAAGGCAGGTTATTCATCTATGGTTGCTAGAAATGAGTCTAGTATTAAGATTTAAACAAATAAAAAATTTTATTCATCATATATCCGTATAATAGTTGGGTAAAAACAACGCCTTTTCACAACAAAAATGTCTGTATCCTTTAATTTGCGTGAATAATGGTTATGATTGTTTGTGTAAAACGGTGAAAGCAATATTTAGTTGTGATAACGAATCCGAATACTTTTGCGAAAATTGATGTAGTTTGTTTCCGTTCCAATATGACCTTAATTAATCTTTTTTATTTTTATTTATCTTAGTTAAAGGCATATATGCGTGGGTTATTAGACGCGTGGATCCATCTTGCGCACTTTTACGCACGGTACGTAATCCCCATTGGCTCAGTTATAAGTAGCGATCGCAAACTGTCCCGGCTTCCGAATACCCGAGTAAAAAATGCATACAAAATAGTCGCGTTCGGAATGTTTGTACTAGTCGAATGGAGATCCATCAGAGATGTTTACGAGCGAAAGTATCACGTAACACGCTTAACCGCAAATACTTCAAAGCGCCGCTGTTTGATGTCTTAGCTAGGTGACAGCGTGAGAAATTCTTGCTGCATGCAATTTCATAAGAAGGCCCGTGTTCAGATATTTCGAAGCACCGCTCTTCGATCGATCCAACACATATCGTGAGTTTACCTCGAGAGATTACGGTGGAGTCGAGTTGGAATTTGATGACTACCCTTTATAACCCACGCATATATGCCTTTAAAATAACATGAAATACATCAGCCTCTTGCAAAAGATATACACATTTTCAGGATGTAATCATACAAAGAAGAATAAATGTTTTAAAAGCAGTAACAACATATTATTACAGTGTAAAACTTTACACGTAAGCTTTCAGTTAATCTTCATGTTAAGATTTTAAAAATCACCAATATCTGTTTAACGTAATAATATTATACATAATACAATACATAAAAGTAGTACTCCAAACAGTTAGCAATAATCATTCCAATTTTTATAATACAACATATTATTACAGTGTAAAACTTTACAAGTAAGCTTTCAGTTAATCTTCATGTTAAGATTTAAAAAATCACCAATATCTGTTTAACGTAATAATATTATATATAATACAATACATAAAAGTAGTACTCCAAACAGTTAGCAATAGTCATTCCAATTTTATAATACAACATATTATTACAGTGTAAAACTTTACAAGTAAGCTTTCAGTTATTCTTCATGTAAAGATTTAAAAAATCACCAATATCTGTTTTACGTAATGATAATATATGTAATATAATATATACAAATAGTGCTCCAAGCAGTTTAAACAAGAAAAGCGTTGTAACATTAGCATTGGAACCGTACATATATAACATTAAAATAAACATTCCAATTATATAATACACGTGTCGTATACCATTAAAACAACCAACGTGCATTGTAATGTATTCTTTTTCAACAAAGTAGACATTTATCAAAATGTAATCAGTATAGTAACATTGATAACAAAGCCTTTTAGCATTCAGCCTTTAAAATTAACTCTTGTTTTACGTATGTATAAAAACTGTATCAGAATACAAAACACGCTGAATAAATATGATTAAAATGAATGATTTACAATACGGTATAAGTTCAGCATATTTCATAAGTTTGTATGAAATTAATTACGTGTTTTATGAGATTAAACAAATACACTCAGATGTAGTGTAATTACTTTACCAAAAGTTTATAATTTATAACCCAAACGGAATATAATCATGATGTAACTTTTCCACAGTGTGTTAATTCTTCCCAGTCATCATTTCGTTTTTTAGTTTTTTTATGTACATGAAGTTTTAAAACAAGAAATCAGATAAAAGCAACTGAATTTCAATTTTGTAAAACTTGTAAAACTGGTTATACTTATGGAGATAAATCAAAACGCTCTTCCCTATTTTTACAATTTATTTTGTGCTATAACCCTTTGAAGACTGCCGTCATCGAGATCGCCGATCACGATGTCGAGTTTGCCTCTAGATCTTAGAAAAGTCTTTACCTTCACCTGCATGATAATGTTAGAAAGGAAAACAACATAACAACATGATAATAAAGTTGATGAATTAAAGTTGCAACTTTCGCCAACTGGATGGGTGCGAAAACACATCAACTTGATTAAAAAATGATAATAGTTTAGGCTAATATGTGTATTAACGATTCATATTAAAGCTCGGAGCAATTCGTTTTTAACGTGTTTAAGCCAATCTTTAAGGATAATTTTGGCGCGATTAAAGAACATTAATTTTTAATCATCGTGCGCGATGTACAATGCATATTCTTGCTAATAAAACTAATTTGATAATTTGTTCAGAAACGGCTAAAAATTGACAAGAATAATAACACCGAAGAGAGATAATTGCAGTAACCATTAATAGTAGTTCGCACAAATAGAAAAATACAAAATGTAGCAGTGTCCGACGACGTAGACCGACAAATCGGTCTCCGCTCCGACGGTTGTCTCACCGAGACTGCGTCTCGCTCTACTGACCGTCTACAATGAGGTCATTTTTGTAAAAAATAAAACCCCACTCAGAGTTGGTTATTTGCATTGAAATACCGATGGTTATTTTGTAATATGGAGTTAGGTAGACTATATAGTAGGTCTAAGTTTGTAATTGATTGTAAGATGTAATATTTCATATATATCTTACCGGGTCCAGGTTGTGCCGCCGCAGCTACGGGGGCCTGCTGAGTGTTGATTGGTTGGGCTACTCCCGGTGTTTGGTACATCTACAACAGACATGAGACAGATTGAATAGTATCGTTATTATATTTTACCTGTACACCCTTTCATTATAATTGTCATATTGCTGTAAAATGTCAAGTTATTGTAACTACTTGGTGAACACCTATACTAATACTACTACTACTACTACTACTACTAATAATAATAATACTTATAATAGAATACTTATACAGGGTGGCCCAGAAATAACGGAACGGGGCACTTCCCAAAATAAGAAAACGAAATGACTGGGTCCATCGGATAGTGTGTCTTTTCAAATGAAAATTGATACCAAGAACATTAATTTTGGTCGTGTAGTTTTTGTTTTAGAGCGCTGTGAGTGACACTATGTCAGGGTTCATTTTTCTTCAATTTTGACTGATCTATTGGCTAAAGAATGACCCGAACGGCTCGGCATAGAATTACGGTGCTGTGGCTATTCAGTCGAATGCACACTAACAAAGGTGTCCGCATCATTGTGCGTCGTAATTCTATGACGAGCCGTTCGGGTCATTCTTTAGCCAATAGGTCACTCAAAATTGAAGAAAAATGAACCCTGACATGGTGTCACTCACAGCGCTCTAAAACAAAAACTACACGACCAAAATTAATGTTCTTGGTATCAATTTTCATTTGAAAAGACACACTATCCGATGGACCCAGTCATTTCGTTACTTTATTTTGGGAAGTGCCCCGTTCCGTTATTTCTGGGCCACCCTGTATAGCGCATAATTTGCAAACATCTATTTGCGCTTTACAGTCAAATTAATTAGCAATTCATTCAACAAATTTACATTCATATAACATTAAACCAAAGAGAGAGTTATATACGATCGATTGTAAAGTTTCAATTACTTACAAGTCAGACAATATGCACATTTTAACCAATCAGATTTGCGCAATAAGTCACATGATCTGACTTGCAATTAATGACAACTTATATAACTTATATACCAATATAAGTCTATAGTCACCTAAGGTAACCCTGGTTGGCAACCGATTATAATGATCTCTTGTTGCATACTAGCTCTAGCTGGTCATATATCATGAATGGAACTAAGTTAGCGTCGTCATATGCACGTCTACACTGCAAAAACGAGAGTGTTAAATTGGTGTTAAATTAACACCACTTTGTATCTATATTGGTCTACACCAGGCTGGTCTGGCCTGGACCAATATAGATACCAGTGGTGTTAATTTAACACCCTATTTTTTGCAGAGTATATTGCAGTGGCCACCGTTCATCATGTAACTATAACGCTTTCATCCCTTTCATCATCTTCACTTCACGGCTATTGTACATCGTGTTCTTTTTTGCAAATTAACGAACCTTGACCACTACTCAAGTATATCCTTTATATGGTAGTGGTTTAAAATACAATTCTAATGACAATTACCGTTTTATGTGTGTGTGGTGGTTGTAATATGGTTGGCGCAGCAGTAGGCGAGTCTTTTGTATCAGTATCTTTCTTAAAGGGACTTAGTAACATTGTCCAAATCCTCAAAATAAAGTTGTAATTCTAGCGGTTCCCTTATACCTTGTTGTATTAGTATTAACAATAAAATCATGGGACAGGTTTCGGTTTTTCAAATTTCCCTTTCGTTACAAAGATATGTATGATTGAAGTATTCAGATAAGAAAAACTCCGGGCGAGTTTTTCTTCCGTGTACAAAGTGAGTGCAGTGAGTTACTGAATATCACTTTGCATTTTCGCTCATTACTTGGCCATACAATGTCCAATTGACTTGAAATTTTCACACAATATCCTGTGGACATATGAGATAACAACAATATACATTGCATCAACCATTCATCACTTTTTGCACATGCCAACAAAGTTACTAGATCCCTTTAACAGAGAAACATGATATCCCATATCTTAAAATGAAACAGTATATTCAAATAACATAATAATAACAATTACTGTTTGGTGAGTGTGTATGTGGAAGAGGGTTACAGCAGCAGACGATTTCTTTGTATCAGTATCTCTTTATACATAGCAGAAATGATACCCCATATCTTAAAATGAAGCAGTAGTAATATCATAATGAAAATTACCGTTTGTTGAGTGGTGGTGGTAGAAGAGGGTTGGTTAGCGCAGCAGCAGGCGAGTCCCTTGCAACAGAAGGCTGCAGCCACGATGGACACGATGAACTCAATCAATGCAATCACAGCCAGGATCGCGTGGACAAAGATGGCGCCCTGTCCAAGAGGAGATAAACAAAATGATCATTGCTGTTATTTTGTGATTTTTGGCGTTTGTTCAAAAGGAGTTTTTACGCGAGTTTTTAAGTATTAATTCAGCGTTTTTACTGCAAGTAGTACAACTAGGAAGTGACGTAGATATGCTTTTTTTTCGTGTGAGCTGGGATCATTGTAATGTTACAGGGATCTAGTAACTTTGTTGACATGTGCAAACAGTGATGAATGGTTGATACAATGTATATTGTTATCTGATATTTCCACTGGGTATTGTGTGAAAGATTCAAGTTAAATGGTCATTATATCGCCGAGAAATGAGCAAAGATGCAAAGTGATAATCATTAATCAATAACTCATTGCACTGCCTTTGTACACGGTTACGACTACCCAGTGGATAGTTTAACACCTGAACACTTCAATCGCAATATCTTTTTAGCGAAAGGGAAATTCGAAAAACCGAAACCTGTCCCATGCTTCTATTGTTAATATAAATATAACAAGGTATATGAGGGAACCGCTAGAATTCCAATTGGATTTTGAGGATTCGGACAATGATACTAGATCTCTTTAAGAGGAGACACGGGTTTCCAGGTGACAAGCAAAAAGAATAATAGTGCTCATCTGTTACGCGGTACAAATACTCATATCAACATGATTATAATGATAGGATCATGGTCCGAAAATGCTTTTGTTAAGATTTAAAATACCATGAATTGGTTCAATGACTTTATTTCCACCCATAAACTTAAAACAAGTTGGTGATTTTCAATTGTTTTTTTTTTGTTCCTGCAAGCACACCTTTTCGTGGGGGGGGGGGGGGGGGGGGGGGGGGTACCCGGGGCACAGACAATTGTTGGGGGGGCTGTTGCCACCCTAGCACCCTGTAGCTATGCCCCTGTAACTTGAAAGGGGCAGGCACTATTACAGGCATGTACGTCGATGATGACAGAAAACATATTTTGGACACAAACAACTCCTTGTCGGACAAAACAGTCATTGAATCAATTCAAGGAACGTGG
>JBAMJV010012954.1:0-25503 GCA_037951105.1 Echinarachnius parma
GTACCTACAATTAAACAACAAAAGAGATACAAAATAATAACCTGATCTTAGATATACGTGTACATTTAAAACGAATCTCAACAGCCAAATTACATCATATCGAAATTAATAAGAGGAACGAAATAGAGTAAAGAAGAAGAAAAACGATAATGCGTTATACTTGTGTTCTCTAGCTTTAAATATAATAACACAATTTATTCACTACACAAAATAAGCTTAGCATACACTTTTTTGGTAATGTTATCAAATATTTGAGGTACAGAAATTGTTTGCTGTATCCCGACGCTTTCAAAGTGTGAACAAACTTTATTTACAAAGAGGCCATGCATGCCTTGTCACACCTGAATAACCCCATAAGGATGTGGGTTTAAAAATGACAGAGAACGGACACAAATTATTTTTTATACAAAAAGATATCACTTTGGTGGATGGCTTCAGTCCCTGTCTGATCGAAATACGTACATATATATAATTACAATATTTTATGCCTCCTTTGTAGCCATGGTGGCTACACAACTTCGACCAGAGATTGTAGTAAGGATTTTCCATGAGTGTTGGTGATTGTTTCCCCTCCCTTTTTAGCTCTAATTTATAAACGTGATGATATACAATCTGTCCAATTATCTGTATCAGGGTATTAAAAAACAAGAAGGTAAGCAAGATAGCCCGAGAACGCGTTTGTTTATTGTCGCCAGATGCTGGACTGTACTTACCTGAAGAAGAAGAAAAGAGTATGAACATTCCTATTAACACGTGATGCAAATAACAATAAAACTTCCCAATTTGATAAGTTGCATGTACTGTACACTCACCACTCTTGAGTAAAAAAAAGAATAGCCCCTCAACAAGGTAACCCTCTTTTTGCATTAGTGCAGAAGAATATTCCCGTGATAAGTGTCATTAGAGGTTTTTTCGCTGTGCTACGCGGCGGCTCTCACCGACGCAGGAATGATCTATTGGTACGTCGGCCGCGCTAAAACAACTCTGTTTCTGCCCTACAACCCCGCACTTCCAATGCCATAGAGTACAGAAGCCATGACGTCATACAAATCCTTTTTTTAGAAATTTCAAATTTGAACTTCAGTTTCAGAAAGAGCATGACCAATAATGTCTAAAATGACCGAAATCAATTGAATATGTTAAGTATTGGCTGAGATATGCCCATCAAAATGAATTTTACTTCAATGGGCAATCAGTGTTATAGTGCACTGGTTCATAAAATTATGAACCAGTGCACTATAACACTGATTGCCTATTGGAAACAAAAATCATTCGGATGGGCATATCTCAGCCCATACTTCACATATTCAATTGATTTTCAGTATTTAGACATTATTTGTTACGCTCTTTCTGAAAATGAAGTTCAAATTTGAAAATTCTAAAAATAGATGTTTAAGACGTCATAGATGACATCACACTTCACCACTCTATGGGTAAACAAGATGCAAGAAGAGCCACACCCAAGTCTCCACATGTGTCTCTCTTTGAATTAGTAAAGATGTGTATTGGCGATATCATTACATTGTGAATATTTGCGCCTCAATCTCTTATTAATTTATTTTCATCGATATCATGATAAATATTTTCAAATTTCATCAAATCAAAATGTCAAATTATGAGGTACCTTAGGCTCACCGATACACGGACCATGTTAAACAAGAATAGCCCCCATGTAGTCCCCTCATAGCATTAACCCCCATCAGTGAAGAAGAGAACCTCCTATAATCAGTAACACTGCCAACCCTACTCCCCTTCTTGTGTAAAAGGACCGGTTAAACAAGAATAGTCCCCATGTAGTCCCCTCATAGCATATTAACCCCCTCGTTGCATCAGTGATATTCAGTAACACTGCCAACCCTACTCCCCTTCTTGTGTACAAGAACAATAATAACAACAACACCAACAACAACAACAACAACAACAACAACAACAACAACAACAACAACAACTACTTAATGGTAACCTATTATGATAGGGTTACCATTAATTTAATATGGAATAGAACTCATATTCAGTGTCGACCCCCTCCATGGGTAAGAAATTAGGACACCATGTATGGTAACCCCCTAATTGCATTATTGAAGAATAACAGTTAATTTTTTTTTTTTTTTTTTTTTGTACTTTGACCCGATAAAAGAAATCCTCCCCAAATATGTCTTTGTTGTCATCATAATCACCTATTATACATAATTTTTGTATACAAAATGTACGTGCAATATTTGCTCACGTGTCGTGTCAATGAGCTTCTTGTAGTCTGCCTCTAAGCGCCATTCAGTTCTAGTTCCTACAGCTGCTGTATATGATAATAATGTTGTATAATTTACAATTTAAAGCCTAATAACATAATTGGGAAAGTTACCAAAAGCATCTATAAATAGCCAAACGAATTAATCGATATTGTAGAAATAGCATAAAAAGGGCTTGTGTGGTAAAATCCAAATCTAGTATCGTTGAATGCAGAAATATCAGTTGTATCTTCAGTACACGTGGCCAGCACGACGCTGAGATTGGGCCTAAATTCACCGCCCGTTCGCCCCTCTCCACCGGGCTGGGTATACGGTCGACAAGCCCGCATGCCGTGCTTACGTGCGCACTTGCATAGCTTTTGCATGCTTTTGCATGTGGTTGAATTTACTCTATGGTAACATTTTCTATTTGTATTTCGGTCATTTTATTGCACAAATAGTCAACTTCAAAGCATTTTTTGTCCCTTTACATTACAAGATAAGTAATGATATTATTCTTTCACATGGTAGGTGATAAAAGCGTATTTGTCATTGTGTGTGTGTGTGGGGCGTTTCCCAATACATATAACTGTTATTTGGCTTACTGCCTACCATTTATGTGCATGATTGTGTGCATACAAATAAAAGCGTACGTACGAGTTAGTACGGGTGGGGGTGTAAGGAGTGTACTGGTTGGGTGCATCCCCCTAGCATTTGTTGGGACATGTTCGTTTTGACAGGCGGCTGCTGAGTAAGTACCTCCCTTCTGCTTTATTTTCAGGTGAAAACCGGAAGGATCGGGTAAAAGTCCTCGGACGTCATTCCCCGGAAAAAGAGACAAAATCCCCATGCGCCCAAAGGGGCTTACAATAATAATAATCAGCATTCATAGCCTCTATCCACTTTGTCTATTTTTGTACCTTATTTTTTTGAGGAAGAGATATTCTAAAGAAATCTGCATGATTAGCGATCCATGCAATCAACCAGCAACAACCCCCAAATACACGTCATAGGGATTTTCCCTTCAGTCAGAAATCGAGAACCAGCGTGCCATTCCCGCAAAGTAAATACAGGTTTATAATACATGAGAAGAGAATTCATCACAATATAGTACATTTATTAACAGCTCTCAAATGGGTAGTCAATTTCTGGTTTCTGGTTTATACCAGTACTATTTTTGTGATTAAAAGAGAGCAAAGAAAAATGGGATTCCAACGGGATTCGGAAT
Source organism: Echinarachnius parma (assembly GCA_037951105.1). Taxonomy (NCBI): domain Eukaryota; kingdom Metazoa; phylum Echinodermata; class Echinoidea; order Clypeasteroida; family Echinarachniidae; genus Echinarachnius; species Echinarachnius parma. Next base: position 3,454 of record JBAMJV010012954.1, read on the forward strand.
CCCATTTTTCTTTGCTCTCTTCACATTATATTTCTGGTCAGTTTCCTTATATGTTTGAATCAGTAATATTTTTGCGACGTTATATTTTGGATAATTGAGTGTAGACATAATTCTCCAAGCTAATCCGTTCAGAAACGGCTAACGTATTCAAACAGAAAGCCTGGCAGTAATAAATAAATAAACATAATCAAACAAACATGATAATATATATATAAGTATGTCAATCAGTACTGCTCATTGAAGATCAAATTCGTGGATTATTTTTCTCGAGCATTCGTCTTTCATTGCCATGATTGCGGGGGGGTCGTGGCTCGTGGGTTCAATGCCCAGCCCAGCCCAGCCCAACCCAGCCCAGCCCAGCCAAGCACGTTTCTCCTGATTAATTCCGCAAGACAATTTCCCCTCATTTACTGCTCTCTATATACATGCAAAACAACCAACAAACGTACAAACCAACTAACCAACATGCCAACCAACCAACCAACCAACCAACCAACCAACCAACCAACCAACCAACCAACCAACAAACCCACCAACCAACCAACACCAACCGACCGACCAACCGACCGACCAACCGACCGACCATCCGACCGACCATCCGACCGACCGGCCGGCCGGCCGGCCGACCGGCCGACCGACCGACCGACCGACCGACCGACCGACCGACCGACCGACCAGCCGACCCACCAACCCACCAACCCACCCACCAACCACCCAACCCACCCACCAACCCACCCACCAACCCAACCACCAATCCATCAATCAAGCTATACAGGGTGGCCCCCAAAAACGGATTGGGGCACTTCCCAAAATATAGTAACAAATGTATTATGTACATCGGATAGGGTGTCTTTTCAAATGAACAACGATACTAAGAACAGTCAATTTGGTCGTATAGTTTTTGTTTTAGGGCGCTGTGAGTGACACCATGTCAGGTTCTCTTTTTTGTAAATTTTTACCGAGCCAGTGCTTGATAAATCGCACGTACCGCCTTTCATAGCGTTGAACAACGCGCGCCATTGTTAGTGTGCACTCAGCCGTGTGCCGAGAGAATGGGCATGGTCATTCAATGGTATTACGGACAGGGAGTGCGATTTAACTGGCAATGACTAGGTAAACATTGACAAAAATGGGCACCTGACATTGTCTCACTCACAGCGTCCTAAAACAAAAACTACATGTACAAGACCAAAATTACTGTTCTTGGTATCGTTTATCATTGGAAAAGACACCCTATCCGATAGACATAAACATTTTGGTACTATATTTTGGGAAGTGCCCCGTTCTGTTTTTGTTTGGGCCACCCTGTATAACCAGCGAGAAAGCGAGCAAGCAAGCAAACGAACAAGCAAGCAAGCAAACAAACAAACAAACAAACATGTAACAAATGCGATCAGCACTATAATATGGAGCACATGTTTTCTGTGCTAGACCATCTGCACTTTGTACCATGGTTCCGTTACCTCTAGAAATGCATTATTAAAATGATCATACAAACACCCCCTCAATCTTTGCGAAGGATGACAATACTATGTGTGTTCAAATACGTATTGTTTATTTGGCTTCGTTTCACATACGTGACGCAAATATTCATTTATAAAACTTGAATAGAAATTGGCAAATACTACTGGACTTTGAACTGGCAAGGGAAACACACCCAATATTTTTGACATTTTTTTGGTATAATTTCTCACCATTCCACAGTGGCATAGCCAGGCAAAACAAAAAGAGGGGGGGGGGAATGATTACCCACCTGGTGGCGCGGATAAAGCCAAGATGGCTTTATGGATTTATTGCACTATAATTCTTTCTTCGTGTGAGAACAAACAAACAAACAAACAACCAACAAACAAAGAAACAAAGAAACAAACAAACAAACAAACAAACAAACAAACAAACAAACAAACAAACAAACAAACAAACAAACAAACAAACAAACAGACAGACAGACCAACAAACAAAACGTACAAACAAATATAAAAGGGATTCGGGCCTTCGGGAGTGGGTAGCTTGAGACAATAGGTATTTTATTCAACAAACAAAATTTAACATTCGCAGCTACAAGCTGAATTGCAGTGGCATGTACAATTAAATGCAACGATATTTACAAACATCTAAATAGCTCAAACTAAATCACGAGGTATAAACAATAATCAGAGAAAGAAATAATAGCACATAAATAATATAACGAATTTGCCGTGAATAATAATGCACGTCAGTAAATTATGTTATTGTGTATCTGTTTATTATTTTATTTGAGGGGGGGGGGGGGGGGGCGGCGGGAGGGGGCGTTTTACCATTAGCTTCGTCAGTGCCATACCATCACACCGTCACAGAACAAATGAAAACAAGCAGTTGTTTACCTCCAATCTAGCAGATATAATGCCTAATGAAAGAACACAATGAATCGTGCAGGGCGGGTCCGGTGACAAGATTGTTTATCAAAAGAATTTGCACGTGAATTTGTTGGCAGGCATCACATTTACAAGAATACAAATTAGGCATCACATGAATTATTTCCTGAGCAGCTGAGAAGCGGCTCTGATTATCCGTTTAGAAGCACCAACTTTTGTACAAATATTCCTTCAGGGTACTTTTTGGCAAAAAGTACAGGCGAACTTCCATAGTGGCCGTCTGTTTTTGAAAATATTGTACAAGTACATAAATAGTATAATACTGATGCAAACATATTTCTGAAACAGTACAAACAAGTTAGCCCTACTAACCTAATAACAAAGTAATGTATGTAAATAATGACATACAATAAACATTTTGTGAGAAAGTGTACGATTACTGTACCTACAATTAAACAACAAAAGAGATACAAAATAATAACCTGATCTTAGATACGTGTAAATTCAAAACGAATCTCAACAGCAAAATTACATCATATCGGCGCTGCACGTCACAATTTTTTTGTGAGGTAATGAAAAACTGAGTGTCGAATTTGAGAGAACATGCAATTTTAATGGCAGAATAAACTTTATTTGGTCAAAATCGACCCAGAAACGGCTGAAATATCAATAAATCTATCTGATCTTATAATTATTTGGGGCCCAAATTATTAGACGTTTTTTCATAAAAATTAAAAAAATGCTAGCACTTTTACAAACATTTTCAAAATCGTTTTTTAATTATTTGTTGATGATTTCTCTATTTAATCATTATTTCAATCAAACAGCACATGCATAATTTTGTATGGAAAATGGTTGAAACCGATGCCTTTTTAGAAGCGCCCTCTTGTGTTTAAATGGCTCTTTTTGAATGATAACGTGCTTTTTACTTAGTCGTTTGTAATTTTGTATTACTTTTGAGCATGGTGGAGTTATTACTATTAGTTTATAAGGTTACTGTCCAGGTTTGGTTATTAAAGTTCAGCCTTACCAAAACTAAACTACCCCTTTAAGAGGAACGAAATAGAGTAAAGAAGAAGAACAACGATAATGCGTTATACTTGTGTTCTCTAGCTTTAAATATAATAACACAATTGATTCACTACACAAAATAAGCTTAGCATACACTTTTTTGGCAATGTTATCAAATATTTGAGGTACAGAAATTGTTTGCTGTATCCCGACGCTTTCAAAATGTGAACAAACGTTATTTACAAAGAGGCCATGCATGCCTCGTCACACCTGAATAACCCCATAAGGATGTGGGTTTAAAAATGACAGAGAACGGACAAAAATTATTTTTGTATACAAAAAGATATCACTCACTTTGGTGGATGGCTTCAGTCTTGTATTGTGCACTTCGTCAAGCTACCCTTTTAAACAGTGTGGACAATACAGGAGGTCTGTTCTGGCTTTGGAATATACATTCTGGACGTTTCGTAAGCATTGAACGCGTGTTGAACAGAAAGGCAAGTACATGTACAATGCTATTTTGAACTAAGCATGATTTTTGACATGAGAATTATCATTGTGCTATATTGATTAGGGAACGTTTAGTAGATCTACTGAATAATATGTATGCAAACTTGGTAGTTGGTAATATATTATTTTCAAACTTTTTCATTTTCAGACTTCAAATAACCATGCAATAAGGCCATGACAAATAAATTGTTGGATTGGCGTAACCCGCCCGACCCTAAAAATACCACCGACCTTTTTAAAGGTTGTTCAGATTTGTTTTTGTTGTTGATTTAAAAAAAATGTTTTGTTGTTGATTTGTTTGTCTTCTTTTGTTGATTTATTATTTTTTTTGCAATTGCGATATGTGTTTGTGTTATATGTGTTTTTTTTTTTTTTACCTACCTACCCTAATGTTTGGTTGCCCGTTACTCCAATCAAACAATTTGTTTTGGCCTAATTGTACTTAGTTCCTATTGTGACCTGATACAATGAATTGTATTAGTTTGAAACACTGCTAAATATTAAATCGATTCACTTAAAAAAAAGAAGAAAGAAGATTGGTTCATGTATTTATAGAAAAGTGAACGTACATGTTATCTTTACAGCGCTCTCGAAAAAAACACGACAACACTTTATTGAAGATCTTGGGTTCTGGGTGTAACAACTCAGTACAATGAGTTTCATTAAAGTATTGATAAATATTTAATTGCCTCACATTCTCTAAAACGATTGTTATATCGCAGATTGTCATAGCATGGTATGAAGGGTGGTCATAAACTCTATTCCATACTCCATGACTATTGAATGTTAGGTAATGTGTGTCATTATTCTTGTTTTAGATGTTGGACTTTTCAGTCCTGGGTCTCCTGACCCTGACACTTTTCATGGGGATCGACAACTGCCGTTCCGATGGTAAGTTAATCATTACATTAAAATGATGCAAAATACTGCTGAGAACTGTTTATCTATAACATATCGTCTGTATAATAAAATAATAGCCAATATGGGGCCTACATTTTTTTATCCTAACAGAATATTCTTCATAGGCAAACTTGCCTTAAAGGGACTTAGTAACATTGTCCAAATCCTCGAAATCCAATTTGAATTCTAGCGGTTCCCACATAGGCTACTTTGTTGTATTCGTATTAACAACAAAAAAAATCATGGGACAGGTTTCGGTTTTTCTAATTTCTCTTTCGTTAAAAAGATATGTACGATTGAAGTGTTCAGATGTCAAATGATCAACGGATCGTCAGAACCGTGTACAAAGTGAGTGCAATGAGTTAGTGAATGTCACTTTGCATTTTTACTCATTACTCGGCCATATAAAGTCCATTTAACTTGAAATGTTCACCCAACACCCAGTGGACATATCAGATAACAACAATATACATTGTTTTAACCACTCATTGCTTTGTGCACTTGTCAACAAAGTAACTAGATCCCTTTAACACAAACAAAATCATGGGACAGGTTTCGGTTTTTAAATTTCTCTTTCGTTAAAAAGATATAAACGATTGAAGTGTTCAGATGTTAAATTATCCACTGGACCATCAAAAACCGTGTACAAAGTGAGTGCAATGAGTAAGTGAATATCACTTTGCATTTTTGCTTATTACTCGGCCATATATTAACGTCCATTTAACTTGAAATGTTCACACAGCACCCATTGGACATATTAGATAACAACAATATACATTGTATTAACCACTCATTACTTTTTGCACATGTCAACAAAGTTACTAAATCCCTTTAAAGAGATCTAGTAAAATTGTCTAAATCCACAAAACAATTTCAGAAAAACAGTTCCAGAAAAGCCCTTAAACAAAAACGGTAAACATTCACTTTTTTTGGTCAAATTATTTGAAATAATTGTGCATAAAAGTATAATTGACAACAAATTCCTTGAAATTAACTATTTAGTAATCTAATGTTTGAAATGAATTACACATCTTGTCATGTGCTTATTAGAAATTTAATAATATCCTTAGTCGTACCAACATAGACACTAATCAAGTGCAGATATTAGATAGACTGATTATTAAATATGTTTATTTCACTTATTCTTTCACATTATGCATTAACCCTAATCCCACTGGGTTATTTTGGGGACTTGAGTCCACGGGGGGGGGGGGGGGGGGGGGGGGGGGGGGGGCGGGGGGGGGGGGCATTTTGGCCCCCTCAAATCTCGGCAACGAATGGACCGATTGACTTGAAAATTGGACCATTATTATTATTTTTTTTGTATTAATTAAAAATTTGAATATGCAAATTTGTGACGAATTTGGGGGGAAATTGGGATTTTCATCTAAAATAAAGAGAAATTACAGAATTTCTTCAGGTTTTCTGTAAAAATACTTTCAAATGATGTTATTCATCATATCCATGATTTTATGGTGATAAAATATATCACCAATTTGCATAAAGTATGCAAATATGCAAATTAGTATTCCCGGATTTACCCAAATTGTTTTCATTCTTATGTATTTTTTTTTTTTATTTATTTATTTTTTTTAGAAGAATTGAAGAGTGTATGAATTAAACTAATAACAAAGAAATAATCCAAATTATAATTCAATGTAACAATTATAACAGATTTGGAGTTTACATGGCATCGGATATATGAATTACATGAAACCTGTACAAAAATTGCAGGTTTTTTATGACGGTTGAGCAATTATCGACCTCTAAAATCAGTTCTCTAGTCCGACCGGGGTGAATTATATATCAAAACATGCGGGAGACTTGAAATAAAAAAGTCATGAAGTTTGAACGTGAAATTCCAATCGGTCTAGATGCACGTCAAAAAAACGACAGGGGGGCCAAAATGCCCCCCCCCCAGTGGGATTAGGGTTAAATATGTGGTTGATTCATATAGCTTTATCCACAAAATATCATACTAGCACTAGAAAAGAGAGGAGCACAATCAGTCATGTAATACAAATAAGGAGCTTATCAAAGAACGTTTATTTGATTGTTTGAAAAGATGATAAATACTTATTGTATCAATGTTGTACCGATGTCGGAATATATCATTTTAAGAGTTCGGTAAATGGTTGTGGAATTGATGTCGGACGGATGTTATTAATTGGACATCAATATGACATCAAAAATATGACGTCAAGCCGATATCGCGCCGATGTCAGAATTGGCAGCAATGACACGAGTCGGCAAATAGTCATGAAATCGATGTTCAGCCGATGTCAATATTCTGACATGAATATGTCATCTCCAATATGACGTCGGGATAATTTCGCGCCGATGTTGGAACTTGTAGCAATTAAAGAGGTCGGTAAATGGTTGTAACATTGATGTCGGACCAATGTGTTTTATTGGACATCCATATGACATCTCAATTATGACGCCAAAGCGATATCCTGCCGATGTCATAAATGGCATTAATGAAACTAATCATTAAATAGTCATTAAATGGATGTTATGCCGATGTCAATAATTCGACATGAATATGACATCTCAAATATAAAATCGGCCTTCTATCGTCCCGATGTTGGAACTGGTAGTAATTTAAGAGGTCGGTAAAACGTGAAATTTATGTCGGGCCAATGTTATTAATTAAACATAAATATGACAACTCAAATACAGCTTTGGGCCTATACCGCACAGATGTCGGAACTTATAGCAATTTTAAAGTCGGTGAAAGGCTATTAAATAGATGTCGGGCGGATGTCATTGCTCCTACATACATATGACATCTCTATTAAGACGTCAGTCCGATATTGTGATGATGTTGGATCTGGTAGCAATTTAAGAGGTCGGTACATGGTTGTGAAATTGATGTCGGGCCAATGTTTTTAATTGCACCTCAATATGATATCTCAATTATGACGTCACACCGATATATTGCCGATGTCAGAATTGGCAGCAATAAAACAAGTAGGCAAATGGTAATCAAATCGATGTTGCGCCCATGTCAATACTGCGACATGAATATGAGACCCCAAATTTGATGTCGGTCCGATATTGTGCCGATGTTAGAACTTGTTAGCAGAGTTCTGTAAATGGTGTTTACTAGTTTGATGTCAGCCCGATGTAATTTATTAGACATCTATACTATGACGGCAAACATATATTCCGTCGAAGACAGAACCTTCAGCAACGGAACAAGTCGGCAAATGGTAAGATTAATGTCCTGTCATTAATCCGTCATAAATATGACATATAAAATATGGCGTCGGTTCGACAGTGTGCCGATGATAGAGCTGGTAGCAATTTAAGAGGTCGTTATAATAAATGGTTGTAAATTTGATGTCGGACCGATGTAATTAATTAGACATCTGAAATATGATGTCAAACCATTATCCCGTCGATGTCAAAACCGTTATCAATGGAACAAGTCGGCAAATGGTCATTAAATTAATGTCGTGCCCATGTCATTAATCCGACGTGAATAAGATGTCTCAAATATGACGTCGGGCTAATATCGCGCCGATGTTAGAACTGGTAGCAAATTAAGAGGTTGGTAAAACAAAGATTGTACAATTGATGTTGGGCTTATGTTACTAAATATACATAAATATGACAGCTCAAATATGACGTTGGGTCAATGTTGTACCGATGTCGGAACTGGCGACCATTTGCCGGCTTGTTTCATGCTGCCAGTTCTGACATCGGCATGATATCGCTATGGCGTCATCATTGAGATGTCATATTCAGGTCTAATCACTGACGTCGCCACAACATCAATTTAATGAACATTTGCCTAGTTGTGTCATTGCTGCAAGTTCTTACATCGGCTTGACATCATATTAAAGAGGTCACATTTATGTCTAATTAATAACATCGGACCGACATCAATTTTACTACCATTTACCGACCTCCTAAATTGCTATCATTTCCGACATCAGCGCGATATTAGCACGACGTCACATTGCACATGTCATATTCATGTCGGATTATTGACATCGGCTCAACATCAACTTAATGACTATAAGCCGATTCGATTCATTGTTGCCCATTCTGACATCGACAGGATTTCGGTTCGACGTCAAAATTGATAAGTCATATTTTTGTCTCCTTAATGATATCGATCCGACATCAATTTCACAACCATTTACCGACCTCTCTAATTGCTACCAGTTCCAACATCGGCGCTAAATTAGCCCGACGTCATTTATGAGATGTCATATTCATGTAGGACTATAGACATTGGTGCAACATCGATTCGATGACCATTTGCCGACTTGTTTTATTGCTGCTAATTCTGACATCGGCAGGATATCGGTGTGACGTCATAATTGAAATGTCATATTGAGGTTCAATTAATAACATTGGGCTTATGTCGGGGTGGCGGACATTTTAATGTCGGGCCAACGTCAGGATTTGATGTTAGCCCTTTGTTGGGTAACTGACATTGGGCCAGTGCCAACAATTAATGGTAAGTCAACATCACAAAATGTCATTGGGCCAATGTTGGGCTGGCGGACATTTTAACGTCGAGCCCACATCAGAATTTGATATCTCTCCTATGTCAGGATTCGGTGTTGGGCCATTGTCGGAAATTGACATTGGCTTAACATCACAGAATGATGTTGTGACAATGTTTGGCTAGCGGTCATTTTAACCTCGAGCCCACATCATAATGTTATGTTGGGCAAATGTCATGAGTTGATGTTGGGCCATTGTCAGAAATTGACGTTATGCCAATATCACAAAATTACGTGGTTACGATATTGGGCTGGCGGACATTTTAACGTCGAACCCACATCAGAATTTGATATCTGTCCTATGTCAGGATTCGGTGTTGGGCCATTGTCGGAAATTGACATTTGCCCGACATCACAGAATGATGTCGTGACAATATTTGGCTGGCGGACATTTTAACGTCGGGCCAACGTCAGAACTTGATGTTCTCTCAACGTCAGGAATCGAGGTTGGGCATACGTTAGAACTGACATTGGGCCATTGTCAATAATTGATGTTGGGCAAAATGACGCATATTTAATGTAGGCCCAACGTCCTCTTACAACGAATTTTACATCGGCCCAACGTTGGCACAATGTCAGGTGGCTAACAGGGTTATTCCGTTGTGCTTCCTAAGAATTAGAGAAAAGTGAGTATACAGGTATTGTTAAAAGTGCCTAATTAACAGACAAATCTCAACTTTTTGTCAAACTTTGAATCCCTCCCATACGAGTTCGGCTTAGAATGATATGTACACCATGCATTCATAATTATTCGTCATTTATGAGATGTCATATTCATATCGGACTATTGACATTGGGGCAACATCAATTTTATGACCATTTGCCGAGTTGTTTCATAGCTGCCAGAGGCTGACATCGGCAGGATATCGCTATGGCGTCATCATTGAGATGTCATATTCATGTCTAATCATTGACGTCGGCCCAACATCAATTTTACAACCATTTACCGACCTCCTAAATTGCTATCAGTTCCAACATCGGCGCGATATTAGCCCGACATCATTCATGAGATGTCATATTCATGTCGGACTATTGACATCAACGCAACATCCATTTTATTACCATTTGCCGAGTTGTTTCATTGCTGAATGTTCTTACGTCGGCGTGATATCGGCCTGTCATCATATTGTAGATATCATATTGATGTCCAATTAATAACATTGTCCCGACATTACTTTCACAACCATTAAGCGACCTCTTAAATTGATACCAGTTCCAACATCGGCGCGATATTAGCCCGACGTCATTTATGAGATGTCATATTCATGTCGGACTATTGACATTGGCGCAACATCAATTTTATGACCATTTGCCGACTTGTTTCATAGCTGCCAGAGGCTGACATCGGCAGAATATCGCTATGGCGTCATAATTGAGATGTAATATTCAGGTCTAATCGATTTTTATTGGGCCATTGGCGGAAATTGACGTTGGGCCAACATCACAGAATGATGTCGTGACAATGTTGGGCTAGCGGACATTTTAACCTCGAGCCGACATCATAATGTTATGTTGATCCAATGTCATGAGATGATGTTGGGCCATTGTCGGAAATTGACGGTATGCCAATATATCACAAAATGACGTCGTGACGATGTTGGGCTGGCGGACATTTTAACTTCTAGCCAACCTCGATATGCCGACATCCGGCCAACAACTTTTGACATCGGCCCGACGTCAGGTGGCTAGCTGGGTAGCCCCTACATTAACTAATTAACTATATGGAGAATTCAAAGCCAGGGGAACGGGACGGGGGAGGGGGTGGTAGGTCAAAGTGATTACTTTTTCAAATTCACCCAACATAACTTGGAGCTTTCACATTCTTCTTGTACCCTGTTGTTGGGCTAATTTATGATTTTACAGAATAATGAAATATGTTTTGATCTTTAAATGTCTCCCCTAATAAGAGATACATTTATGAGTTAAAAGAAAAAAAACGTTCCGTTACGCTTAACGATTATAGTCAAAATCAACAATAGGCAGATGTGACATGTTCTAACATCAATTTCACTTTTTTCTTTTTACTAATAGGTAAACATTGTTCTTTTCCTGTAATACGATCACACATTATTCAGAAGAATCTTACAATTATCTTGGTATATGATTGAAGTCTAAAATAACCCTTATGGAAAAATGTTTGTTTATAGTTAACACAGTGGAAGTGTGCTTGCCGAACAGTGCCGTGTCAACCTGCAACTGCACGTCGTCACCGCCACCCTTGCCCCCCAAGCCCGGTGAGTAAAATCTCGATTTAAATTAGGTTTGTTGAGGTGTTTCCAATATGTATACCTTAATGAACTTTGTAAATGATTATAATTGTTTTGAAATGTTTTGTTGGAAACATAAATAAAATTGAAATTGACTATCTGTTAAAAATTAGATTTGATTTGAATTTATTTGTCTTTTTTAAAATAAGAGTAATGTCTTCAGGCTTACTTCCACTTGGTATATTTTGATATACACATACTTGGTCTATGTACTACCTTAAATATAATCTAAAGGCCTAGTCACCCCAGCTCGTACGCCCATGGTTGTTAGCAGGGCAAATTCGGGAAGACCCCTTTTTTTATTACAGTAAAAAGAACAAAAGATTTGCATGCTTGTATTATATATAAGGTGACCATTTAAAAATTGTTTGTTTCGATAAATAATTCAACGGTAAACCATTTGAAAACAATATATCATTGGCAACCAGCTACTTCTTAGTTTCTGAGATTCCAGTTTATAAAATGTATTTGACCAGGATTTGTTCAAGGGGAGTGTTTTTGCTTCATTCAGTGGCGTAATTAGCATGATTAGGGTGTATTTGAACACCTAAAACAGTCTCTTTTAGCTAAAGGGGGATGTTGAACGCCCCAAAACACCCTCCTCGGTACGCCTATGCCCAATGATAGGGGTTATAAAATATTGGTTACGACAGTTAGGGTTAGGTTTGAATAAAAGTTAAGGTTTGGGTTAGAAATGTTGTTGGTTTACAAACATTGATATTGTCATATTGGAGTAAATTTCACTGGAGCAAACATCGTGGCATTATATCTAAGCATGTTTTGTGCAAGATTCAGATTCAGATTCAGATTCAGATTCAGATTCAGTTTATTCGGCAAAATAAAACAATACAAAATCAACAATCAAATTTACATTTTTATAAATAATAGCCGGGACCTCGGAGAAGGAGCATGTGCTTGTATGTGAGGCCCCATTACAGAAAATTAAACAATTACACATTACGACTAAATGATAAAAAAAATATATATATATATGATACAAAATTACAAGTTTATATACATCAGTGGTTTACTAGACACATCACACTCATACACATATTCACACAGGGTAGGAAAGGTGAGAGAGAGAAGAGGATCAAAGGAGATCTAGTCAGCCATGGATGACATATTATTGAATGCATAGCGTTTGTATAGAGCTTTAAATCGAGTAAGAGTGGAGCTTGATTTAACATCGTTGCTAATGGAATTCCATTCATGTACGCCGGTAAAACGAATAGAATGGGCTCTACGGTAGTTGTTAGACGTGCAATAGGTTTGCGGAGGTTATGACAGCTACGAGTGGGATACGTATGAAAAAATAATTAGTCTTAAACATATTATCAAATACTTCAGGGAGGATAAACATAAAAAATAATATATTCAATTTTACAAGATGAAACGATGGAAGAGTTTTTAAATTTACAAAAAGGGAAAGTGAGTGGGTATCGAATTTACTGTTTGTTATTATACGTATGGCACGTTTCTGGAGCAAAAATAACTTATTGCCCCATATTTCATTACAATAATTTAAAGGGACAGGTCCTCTTTTACAAAACGTCTGAACAGTTTCCAGTTGACGGATGGGGATGAATGTAACACACCCCCCAAACATCAGATCGAACAGCCCTGTAATTTGGATTCTACGAATGAAAAACGAATGCGTCCCTCCATCAAACTATATATCGGTCAATAAAGGAGTTTAACTGATTTAACATAATATTACAACACTATTGTACGTATTCTTGTAAAGGTATTATGAAGCCGACATTTGTAAAGGTATGTCACGGGAAAAGATTAACAAAATGAAGAATATATAATTACATGTAGTCAGTTTAAGCGAGGTTTGGTTATTTTGTTTAGTAACCGCTTACCCATTGTTATTTGTGTGCGGGTCACGTAGCTAGCGCGGGTCACATAGGGGTCATGCATAGCGCTGTGGCACTCCGTGGAATCCGTGAGCGAACTTTTCCACCGGGTGAATACACATTAAGTGCACAATTAAACGCTACCTGTCGTTTTATTATTTTGAGGGCTATAACTCCACGAAAAAGAGATTTCAAGCTCTAATTTTTCAGGCATGCCGTTAAATGACATTTTCTTTCATATAAGACAATAACCTCGCAACTTTTGAAATTTGGCTTGCAAACGAGGGAATGTCCCTTTAAATGTGGTAATATAATAGCGTTATAAATATAAAACAATACCTTGAGAGGTAAAAAAAGTTTTTAATTTATACAACACACCTATACTTCTTGATAGCTTTGAGGAGATATTAACAATATGATGTTTCCAATCTAACGATTCATGAATAATAATACCTAAAAAGTGTATCATCTCAGTTCTTTCAATAACACTATTCTCAATTATGATAGGATCAATATCATATGCAATTTTTTTTTATTTTTAGAACGAAAAATAATGTATTTTGTCTTCGTAAAGTTTAAAAACAGCTTGTTACATTTAAACCGCTCATTGAGCTTTTCTAACTCTTGATTCATTGCTGATATAAGTAAAGAATTTGATCTCCATAATGAAACAATTATTTAAGTTGATATTGACTCGAATTTGTCTTTGAATGACAATTCTTCTCTCTCAAACTCTCTTTCGGATAATATTGATCATGACTCTAGTACATCATTATATAGTTCAGTAGATGAAGATCCAATTTTAATTCAAATTTTAAATCAACTTAATAATTACAAAGGTTTAAAAATAGCTCATTTAAATGTGCGTAGCCTTTATCCCAAAATAGATGAAATACGTGTTGTTGTTATTAGTCTTCACTTAGATGTCATGTGCATTTCTGAAACTTGGTTAAATGAAAGTATTAGTGACGGTGAAATTGCTATTGATGGTTATTCTATTGTAAGAAAAGACAGAGAAAATCATAGAGGAGGAGGTGTTTGTTTATATTATAAAAATACAGTATGTGCAATAAACGATATTATTGTTAGTTTTAATATTGAAGCACTATTACTGGAAATTAAATGTAATAAAACTAATGTGCTAATTACTTGTGTATATCGCCCTCCTTCCTATGGAGCTGAAGTTTATGAAACTTTGTATTCATTACTTGAAAGTCTCTTTATGGAGAATAAGGAATTGATAATGCTTGGTGATTTTAATGTTGATTATACAACTTCCAGTAGCACAAACATTACTTTAATTGAATCAATATTTTCTTTACAACAACTTATAACCAAACCTACCCGTATTACGATGTCTTCTTCCACTTGCATTGATCTTATTTTCACATCAATGCCTGATAATCATATAGTTACCGATGTAGGTGAAATCTCCTTGAGTGATCATTATATGATATATACTTGTGTTAATTGTGATACAAAAAATAATACTCATCGTACTGTTCGATGTAGAGACTTTAATCATTTTGATAATGACGCTTTTATTGAAGAAGTACGCAACTGTGATATTTTGATTAATATTATGCACTATTTTGATGAAAACTCTATCTCTCATAATGATATTTGGCTTTTATGGAAACAAGCATTTTTGAATATCTGTGATAAATATGCTCCAATTAAATTGATACGTGTAAAAAGTAGATATAGCCCTTGGATCACTCCAGACATTATTAAGTTGATACACAAACGTGATTATTTAAAAGCAAAAGCTAAAAACAACCCACCTCTATTTAAACAATATCAAAAAATAAGAAACAAAGTGACAAATGTAATTAAATATGCCAAAGGGAGTTATTCATCATTAGTTTGTGATAAATATAAAGGTTATCCAAAGAAATTATGGAAAGAACTACATAAGGCCACTGGAAATTCTAAATTTGTCCAAGACACTCAATGTGATATTGGCCCCGATGATTTGAATGATTATTTTGTTACAGTTGGTCAAGATATATCCGATTCTTTTGCTAATGCCCCTCTTACGTGGAAAAATCCTAAATGTGTATACGAATTTAAATTTCATGATTTTGTTGCTGATGATGTACTTAAATTGTTGAAACAATTATCTAATGATAGCAACCTTGATATTTTAGATATCGATTGTAAACTTTTGAAACTTGTCGCACCTTTTTTGGCTGAATCTATTACTGCATTATTCAATTATTCAATTCATACTGGATTTATTTTTGATGACTTAAAATATGCTAAGGTCACCCCAATTTATAAAGGAAAAGGGCATAAAGATACTAGTTCTAATTATCGGCCTATATCTGTTGTTTCCCATATAGCTAAGATTTTAGAAAAGTTGGTACAGACTCAATTTCATTCATATTTATTGACTCATGATATGATTACTTGTGAACAATCAGCCTTTATGAAGAATAATTCCACAGTAACTAGCTTACATCGAGTAGTAGATGATTGGTATGATTCTATTAATGCCCATGAAGTAGTGGGTGTGTGCTTCCTTGATATTTCTAAATGCTTTGATACAATTTCCCATGATTTATTGATTCTTAAATTGCAACATTATGGTATAAATAGCACTGAATTAAAATGGTTTCAGAGTTATTTGACTAATAGAAAGCAAATTGTAAATTTGAATGGTACATTATCGCAGGCCAAATCAGTAACTATTGGAATCCCTCAAGGCGGTGTTCTAGGACCCGACCTATTTGTGTTATTTATAAATGATATTACCCAAAGTGTTAATTCTTGTACATGTAATATATTTGCTGATGACGTTGCAATCTATGCTTCCGGTGACAATATGAATGTTATTCAATCCTATTTACAAAAAAGTATAAATGAAATTAATAAATGGTACATAAATAATAGATTAAAAATTAATGTTGATAAGACAAATGTAATGGTTATAAGATCCCGTCATACTAGATTATTATCTAAAGATCTTAATATTACACTTAATGGTAACCAAATTCAACAAGTAGATTGTGTAAAGTATTTAGGAGTATATGTTGATTGCAACTTATTATGGGATAATCATGTTAAGCACTTATGTAAAAGTCTCTCATATAAGTTATTTTCTTTGAGAAGATTAAGTACATCATTCGATACACAAATTTTAAATGTTCTTTATAAAACGACAATATTACCATGTATAGATTATGCATGTTCCGTATGGGGAAATTGTTCTGTAAAAAATAGAGATTTAATTTATCGTTTACAAAAAAGAGCTGCACGGATAGTATCTAAGAAATTTAACCCCATGGAAGTTGATAGTAATGAACTGATAAGAAATTTGAAATGGCAAAGTTTTGAAACACGTAGAGATTATTTTTTAAATGTTCTGATGTATAAATGTATTCATGGTGACGCGCCAGAAAGATTATGTAATGAAATTGAAATGTACTTTGATCGTCACGGCTTTAATACACGTAACGCTGATTCGTTAAACGTTGTAATACCGAAACCCCAAAATGAATTATTCAAACAGTCATTCAAATATTCTGGAGCAAATACATGGAATGATTTATTAATTGAACAACAAAATCTTCCTTCACTCAATTTGTTTAAAGTTCACTATAAGCGTCACCTTTTTTGAGGTCAACTTCCCCTGTGCTATTTATTTTGGATGCAATTAGTCAGTATGTTATGTATTTCTGTACTTCGTAATTTATTGTGCACCATGCTATATGTATATTTTATTATATTTTGGTATTCAAATACACCTACAGCTGCTCAGGTGGACTTTTTTTTGGAGTTTGATATATTTGGTAATATTCAATTATTGTATTGGCAGTATTGAACGTTCCAGTTCCCATTATATAAACATGTGTACCACGATGCATGGGCTGATTGTCTTGTGGGAGTATGATGGGTGTGTGGTGGGTGTGTCAGGAGGTGTTGATTGTGCGGTGATAGAATGCATTGATGTGAACGATTGTATTGTGTCCCTGTGTGTACGTGTACAGTGTCTGTTTTAGTGAGTGCACTATGGTCTGGTGTGCTTTGGATGACGTGCTTTGTGGAACATATGTATGTATATGGGTATATTCGTTGGAACGCGTTTGTGGCCATTTTTTGATAGTTTTAAATAAATGTATTTTTATTTTTGTAATTAAATATATGTCATACCCTAGCAGCTGTGTTTTTTTTCGATTTTAAATTGATGGTTGATACTGTTTTTTTATGTCAAAATGTATATGCATGTATTTTTATACACAGGACCATGTTTTAAAACAGTGTATATATACTGACCATGTTATCCTGTATAAATATGTTCAATAAATAAAAAATAAATAAATAAATAAATAAATAAAATTTACATTTTTATGGGAATACAATACACAGTGTCATCGGCAAAAAGTGAAAACTTTAACAATTTGGAAGTTTTAATCATATCATTTATATAAATAAAAAATAAAAGTGGACCTAGAACAGAACCTTGTGGTACACCAATGTCTACATTTAAATATTCTGATTCGACACCATCTACCATTATTGTTTTCTATCAAGTAAATAATTATGGAACCACTGTAAAGGAATACCTCTAAGTCCATATAAATTTAATTTTTTAAAAGAATGTGGTGGTCGATGGTGTCAAATGCTTTGGATAGATCCATAAAAACACCACAGCAAACATTTCCTTTATCCATGTTATATAGAATATGGTCCGTGAAATTAATTATACTTAGTGATGTAGAGTAATTTTTGCGAAATCCAAATTGTTCTGGAATTAGAATATTATTTGTTGACAAGAAATTATACAATCTATCATACATTAGTCTTTCCAACAGTTTTGAAAATATTGAAAGAAGCGCAACAGGTGTATACTTTTCAATACTGTCTGAATTATCTTTTTTAAACAAAGGAACAATTTTGGTAATCTTTAATTTATCAGGTACAATGCCAGAACTTAATGATTTATTAAAAATATCACATATTGGATGAACAAACAAATTTATACATTCTTTTACAACTCGAGGTGAAATGTTATCTGGTCCACTTGCTTTAGATATTTTGATTGAAAAACACATTTTAATTATTTTATTAATAGATGTAGGTCTCACAAAGAATGATGATTGGTTTTGGTGCGAAAAATAATCCATGAATGAACTATTCGAGTTCGAAATTGATTCCAAGAGATTCTTCCCCACATTAACAACGTATGAATTAAACTGTTTTGCAATATCATATTTTGTAACCATGGTAATAAAGAGGTGCACTTATGTACTTTCTTGAGATAAACCATATGGGTGAAGGAAGTAAACGAGAGCAGAGGGAAATGATATCGTACATGTATGTTCGGACACAAGAAACATTGCACTCAGCGCTAAGCTCTACATCTTACAAATGTGTGGGCCTTAGAACCGGGGGGGGGGGGGGGGGGGGAGGGGGCATGTGTCGTTTAAAGGTAACAAACGCCCTAAAATAAATCCTGAAATATGACAGAACAACAGGTTAATTAAGTAGCCAATTCCATCATTCCTGAATGTTTTTATTTATTTTTTAATTTTTTATTACAGTGTGAAAACTCATCATTTTATAACAATTATTCTTAGGGGTCTGCAGAAGAAGACTAGTTCTATTGTCTATGACAAAATAACTAGTCTATTCTCGGAAACCCATGACGGTTTGTTCGCTGTATTTATGACTATCAAAATTGAATAAACATATTTGTGGAGACACATACAGCACTTTTACTTGTGCTGGTGTAATGGATTACTAAAACTAAACACTTTTATCTATCAAATTATTATTTTGGGGCGTTGTTTATCTTGAATTACTTGCCCAAACCCCAAAAGGGAAAAAATAGTTAACCCCAATAATTTAAGTTCCCCCAAGTAAGCCTATCCTATATTGACGGAACGATGAACGACCCTATATTGCCGGTGAAAATGAGTGAATCATTTCGGGATATATTATAGGTTTTCTCGGCCAATTTCGTAAACTTTTCATTCGTATTGAAGCCGTTCATTCAAATTCGCGAAATTTAGCCGAAGGCTGAAAACTGTCGTTCAAAATTGTAATCCTTTCATTCTATTTACTTACCTCTTCGCTCAAGTGATTTAGCACTTATAGCATTCAATTAAAAAAAAACACCTTATTATCATTCAATTTCGCCAACGGAAATAACGGGTGGCGGTATTACGTAATCACTAATTTGTCCGCTTTAAATTGAATGAAAATTTTACGAAATAGAAACACGTTTTAAATCGAATGCAAACAAAATGCTTTCGAATGATCGTTATATGAATTCAAATGCTAAACAACAAATTTGAACCATAAAATACAGCTGCGGTGACAAAATCGGCGAAATTAATTCGTGTGGCCAACTTACGAAATTGACCGAGAAATCCTATAATAGTTGGTATATTGTGTATTTCAGATGGCTATAAATTATGTTAAATTTAATAAGGGTCTGAAAATGATACGAATGATGAGGGCTTTGTGATGAAGTGTTTTGACATCTGTAGACGAATCCTTATAATTGATATTTATTTAATAAATTAACATATAAAACATACTATGTAAAATGTAAGTAAATGTGTGTATGTATACGTTTGTTTGTGTGTATGTATGTATGTATGTAATCATGGGCGTCGATCACGGGGGGGGGGGGGGGGGGGGATGGCCTGTATTATTATCCCCCCCAATATTTGGGAGGGTAACAAAAAAAGAAAAAGTATACTGGCACATGTAATTGTGAAGTGGCTACCAAATTGGACTAATATACAACGTTGTCTTTATATTTAGGTACTACGAGTCATTTAATTGTTTGTGTTATGATATATGCCTGTGTATTTTCGTCTAACTGAAGTGAGATTTATCAATACAGGGTGGCCCAAAAAAAACGGAACGGGGCACTTCCCAAAATATAGTAACAAATGTATTATGTCCATCGGATAGAGTGTCTTTTCAAATGAACAACGACACCAAGAACAGTCAATTTGGTCGTGTAGTTTTTGTTTTAGGGTGCTGTGAGTGACACCATGTCAGGTTCTCTTTTTTGTCAATTTGTATTGAGCCAGCGCTTGATGAATCGCACGAACCGCCGTTCATATCGTTGAGCATCGCGCACTATTGTTAGTGTGCACTCAGCCGTGTGCCGAGAGAATGGGCGTGGTCGCTGAATGGTATTACGGGCAAGGAGTGCGGTTAAACGGGCATTGACTAGGTCGAAATCGACATAATTCGGCACCTGACATGGTCTCACTCACTGCGTCCTTAAACAAAAACGACCTGACCAAAATGACTGTTCTTGGTATCGTTTTTCATTGGAAAGGACACCCTATCCGATGAACATAAACATTGTGGTATTATATTTTGGGAAGTGCCCCGTTCCGTTTTTTTGGGGCCACCCTGTATAAGATATGAATGCATACACGTTACAGACTAATGTAGCAGTCACACCGCCAAACCGATTCCAAACCAAAACCAGACCGAACTTCCACTTTATCGGGCACCAACAAGAGCCCAAACTGGGGTTAGCAGTCACAACAAAAAGAGACCGACAATTCCGATACCACTCCGACACCAAACCGCTAGCACCCCGAACGTCCCCGAAACGTTCCCGAATTATTCGGTCTCGTGTCGGTTTGGATTCAGTTTGGCGGTGTGACTGCTACACAATCAGTGCAATAATGAAACTCTTAACCGTGGACGTTGAAATATAACCGCCTTGATGCACGTAGTGTCCATTTGGTTTATCACGGAATGTTTAACTGAACCTGAAGGTACCTGAAAAAGAATGAGACTGTGAAGTAAACACATGTTTAGGTACATAGTACATTGAAATAAATATTCGGAATATTGTTATGAATGCAACATACAGTTATACAGAAACATGTACAAACACTTCTATAATAATACAGTAGTAGTTTGAAAATAACTCTTCCTCTCTGTATTATCAACATGATCATGCACCAACGTAATCAAGAAAGGAAACATTTGAATTCTAACGCGTGCTACATTGCAATTTACATAGTAATATATAATAAATGCATAACATGTGGTTTATGTTTTAAATGAAAACTCTTCTTTTCATTGTGTGCCATTGTGTGGTGACTTTGAGCATCCAGTTGTCTATGTGACTGATGTGTATAGTAAGCAAATAATTACCGTTGGTGAAGGTGATGGCAAAACAATCACTTCCAAGGCGATCTGGATGTAGCTATCTTTCCGAAGCGAAGCTGAGGAAAGATAGCGTATACATTCAGATCGCCGAGGAAGTGATGGTTTTGCCATCGCCTGAAACCAAAAGGTGATTATTTGCTTTATATTCTACATTGGAAACATTTCACTCGTAGCGCTAGCTAGGTCTACGAGAAAGACAATCTAGACCTAACTGTTTTTAACGTTTAGGCCTAGTACTAGACTTTGATCTACTTACCAACAATGCTATTCCAATAATTAACTCCATGAAAATTCCATAGCTAGCTAAGGCTATAGGCTATCACTTGGGTCTATATAAAATGAAAGTGAACTCCAAACAAATTGTAATTAATGATGATGAAACACTAAAACAGTTCAAAAGTCAACGTTCTAAAGTCTAAACGTCAAATAGAGTCATGGCAAGCGGTGTACGATACATACAGTGCAT
>JBAMJV010012955.1:0-40570 GCA_037951105.1 Echinarachnius parma
ACGTGACGATTCGAGTTTTACCGGCATGGAAAACGACAAATTGGTTGGGTCACTTTACCTTACACTTCGTAGATTTGGGTGACCTGTTTCACAAAAGGGTACAGAACCGTTCACGTGACGTTCACGTGACCGTTCACGTGACTGTTCGTACCAAGCCTCACCCATTGTATTTTTAGGTGACGTTTCCATGAGATTCACCTCCAATTATTATCCTCATGAAATATTCCTCACCATTACTTGCATTCTTGATTAACGTTTCCCTTTTGGACAGAGAGCGGGCGCTCTTTAAAAGCAAGATGTATATAGGTGCTTGGGGGTGGTGCCTTTAACGATGGTGTTTCTACGGTAAGTCAAGTCAAAACTGTTCTGGTTAAATATTTAAATAATCTATTATATATACACATTTTTCTAAAAACTTTCGAAAATATAGACAAAATAGAGATAGGGCGATAATTAGATACATCATCTTTAGGACCATTTTTATAGATAGGCAAAACTCTAGCAATTTCTAATTTTGTTGGCACAAACCCTTGTGGATAATGATACATTTAAAATAGGACATAATGGGTAGCAAATTACATTCCATTTCATTTCATTTTATTTCCAATAATATAAAAACATCAAAATTACAAAGTATTCGAGTACAAAAATAATATTGCATTGTAACATAATGTATGATAAGACGGAGTAGAAATCAAAATATATATTTGTAGAATGATCAAATAAAACTGGAAATATGGGAATTGGTCCGCAAAGCAAAAGCTTGAAGGAAGGACAAACCCGTTGTAAAAAGGCAAATATAGTTTTAATCAAAATAATACAATTAAGGACTCCATAATATATCACTAAAATTAATTTTAAGAAATAAACAGGAAGGAGAAGCCGGTGCAACCCCTCACCCCCCCCCCCCCCCACCCCCCCCCCCCCCCCACCCCAACCCCACCCCGGTCTGTGAGTTATCACTATAAACAATAATATCCTTAACTACAAACATTCACATTATATGATTCTACAGTATTGCACATTCATTACTACGTATTTATAAATACCTCGTTTAACACACAAAACAAATTATACTGTTACACATGCATAAGACTTGAACAGTTTCTTTTTTAGAGTAGATTTAAAGGAAAATAACGATGAACATTGTTTCACATCAACTGATAGGGAGTTACAAATGTCCGGTCCACAGTGTCTAATTGATTTACATGCTACAATAGTTTTGGGATTGGTAATATGAAAGTCGTCACGATTTCTTGTGCTATAGTTATGAATGATTATTACGTATAAACATATCACAAAATCGATCAGGAAGGTTGTTATGAGTACATTTATACATAAATATAGCGATTTGATAATAATTAATATCACATATTTTTAACAATCTGTTTTACTAAATTAACACGTATACCATCATATCCACTGCTTTTTCCATTTTCAAAATTACGTCTTATTTCAATTATTTCTTTTGGTGTGATGGGACAAAAACAGGCAGTAGTTATCATTTTTGGTTAGATATTTATCGAAATTGTATGTATTGTCAATTGAGATGAAAGCCCTTAAGCCAATATCAATACAAAAAATCATTAAAAGTCTTACAAATATCATAACGGGGTTTCTGCAGTTTGATTATCACATACTATTTTATTAGGAGGTGTACATTTTTTAGAGTTCATATTGAGTATTTAATTTATCGTTTTCCACATTTTCTTCATATTACCAATGGCAGATGTGTATTTTATCCATTATTTTTTTTTTTTTTTATTTCCTTTGTGACCATATTTCGATATTGTTTAATACACATAAAATCTATATTCAGTTCGATTCTTAATGTATTTCTTATATAATTTTTTGGTTTTCCTACACATCTTTTTTAAACTGAATGTAAACACAATTTATCTTTTGGTGTTCTTTTTTCTGCCTTTTTAGTGGAAACAATAATCATAAAGGCGTAAATATTTTCTTAAAAACAATTCATAAGCAACATTTGCATCCTCACTTAATACAATCCAATTAGAATTACCAATCATTTCAACAAACTTAATTGACATTTTCTTGTTTAAAATCACGAACATAAATATCCGTTGATTCCTGTCTATTCATTTTGGGACATAATTTAGAGATAAAGTATATAGCCTATATACTTTAGGTATATGGTCACTTATATCCACAAGAAATATACCAGCATGTATGCATTCTAAATTGTTTGTCAAAATATTGTCAATTACAGTTTCTGAGTTATTCGTAAAACGAGTTGGACAATGGATAAGAGAAGACAATGAATGTGTCATAAGTACATCAACTTAGTTATTTACATGTTGGCAAGATTGAACATTCAAAGGATTAATATTATAATCCCCAATTAAATACGATATCTTATTTTCTCTATTTACACTATCTAAAACGGCTACAAATTCCTCTAAAAATGATTGAACAGAATGTGTCGGTGGTCGATATATTAAACCTAGAATAAAATTCTTTTGTGGGTTATTTATTTCTACAAAAATATATTCCATACACATACAGGAATTATTCACATCTAAATCATATCTTCTAAAAAATTCGAAATAATTTTTACATAAACACCTACCCCACCATCTCGTTACCTTCTGCCCTACCATTCACACAAAGTGTATAATCGTCAATATCATTATACGAATCATATTCCGATAACCATGTCTCTGTTACACCAATTACTGAAAACTTCCTTTGAACACTATCTAAAAACAATCTCAAGTCATGAAAATTACTATTTAAACTTCTACAATTAATGTGTACACAAGAAAACTCATCAGATCGGGGTTATCATCAGATAATTTATGAATGAATTCATTATACTCTTCACATAATAGAATGCCTTTTCTTGTCAACACAGTATCGGCCCTGTTTGCGCATAAATCTACAAAATTGGTCTTTTTAAGGATTTTCTATTTGTAGGGTTATTTAGTAAAGTTTTTAAAAGTGCTCAAACTTTAATTTTCGAGATAATAGGACCTATCTGGAGTAATTTTTTACTCGTTTTAATAATATTTTTGGCAAAAGGGTTATGCCAAAATTAGTCAAGGAATTCGTAATTTGTATTTGCAGATACACATTTTCAGCCTAATATTTTAACGATAAATGGTATTATAAAGCAAACTTTACCAGCATATAACCATTGTTAAGGCTTCTATATCGAAACGAAAATGCTCAAATTTCAAAGTATTTTTTCGGTTTATCTATGCCGCTGTTTACCCCCGAGATATCCCGTTTGTCATAAAAGGGTCATAATAAGGTGATCAACCAAATCTTTATCTGATTTCTCTTCAAGGACAATAAAACTCATAGTTTGTGTGCAAATATATGGAGAGTAGATCAAACGCTTAGCGTGTATTGCTTATTTGAGTTCCCCATATTAATCAATTTACATCTTTAAAGTGTCACAACTGGTCTTGCTCCTTGCCAAATTATATTTTAAACTTCAGCATTCAGAGGGTATTCCACATAAACTCTTGGAGCCTATGAAAGCAACATTAAGCATGGGTTTTGTTGAACTTCAAAGAGATATTTGAAACTTCAATAGAAAAATAAAAATCATCATAGTGGAAATGTATAAATATTACATATCATAATTTGATTATTTGAAACTGTTTACAAATCTGCTAACTATGCATATTGCTCTTGATACCATTTCTACCGGGATGAAGTATTAAGCTTGTAATAAGTGTAAGTAAACATGTAGTCTATGTGACAGTAGAATCAATAACGTACAGAATATGAGCTTAATAACAATTCACGTTTGCTGATCTTTCTTTTAGTACTTCACGGGTTTTGTCTGGAATTTGCTACACCGTGCTTGATTTATGTATAGTTGCAAATTACTAGATACCAATAATATGTTTGCCTCATGGGCCAAACGGGCAAGTGAAAAAAAATATTTCAAATTCGAGTGGCCCCGAACCTGAATCTGATAGACCCTAACAAGGAAAATGAACAACAATTTTTGGTTGCCCTTTAGGCCCAGTAAAAAAAAAGCGTAATTAAATTTGATGGCACAAACCAGCGGGCCTGTGCTTATTTCAAGCACTAACTCATTTACTCAAAATAGGTAAGTACTAGGTTGTTGAAGATACGTCCTAAATATGCTGCAAATGTTTTGTGAATTGCGGCAAATTAAAAATGCAAAACAGCAAAGCGCAACATGACATAGTAGTAAAACATAATCTGCGAACATGTGTTATCAGTTATCACGTTCGTGGCATTTATTGTAAATAATATCGTACAAACATTCTTGCTTGAATTCCCACAGAACGATTAGTCGTTTTTACCTTCATCTGCAAGTCCATGCTGTACCTAAGTATTAAGACAGAAGTGACAATTCATATTATATCCCTCATGAGATCGTTTTACCATTGAATTTGACAAACGATAGTTTTGGACAACTCGCAAAATAACGTGACCGGGGCGTTAGTAAAAAAATTAACTCTAAAAGTTCGTTACGCGCTCGTTCCATAGATCATGTGTTTAAGCAAAATGCACACGCGATCAAATTTGTGCAGTACTCTATGGCGCACACGTTCTAGTCACGTGATTGCCCTTGTTGATAAAAAACATAGAAGTATGAATAAACAAACCAACCCGTTTATAACTAGAAGGCTCACTTAACGCGCGCAAGTCACGTGTCCAATAGACTTTGTACATGGGCAACATGGCGGAGTGAACCGATTTTTGAAGCACAAAAAGAATACCACTAGACGTCATCGCGTCGTGACCTAGAAAGACTTGACCAATCATCATGCTATGAAGTGCGCGTAGACTATCGCGCCTATTTTCCTGCGCACTGTCCTAGATTGTATCACGCTTGAGAACAATGGGATCTATGGTGACGTATGCATATGAACTTGTTTTATTGACCTCGATCTGGTGACGACGCGTATGAACTGCTCTGTGATTGGTTTATGTAATTCCCAAGTATCCCATAATGCAACCTGCAGTGGTATTCCTTTCGATGACCAAAAATCGCGGCACTCTGGCAGCAGTGACACCCCCCTGGTAAAAACTATTCACCTAGGAAGAAGAACGCCAAGACAGCCAATAAGCACATCCGTGGGAGCGCTAGCACGCATTCATCGCGTATGTGCGCAACTGCCAGCGCGTTGGTGCGCACTCAGTTTTGCGTCTTTGAGATTGTATGCGCAAAATAACAATGACTTTAAGCGTATTAGATGCGCCGTGGTTCTGGAGGTTCATACTGGCTTCATTAATGTCGATTGATTTTGATATCAAAATTTACAAGCGATTTTATGAAATATTCAAGAGATTTTCACTTATGTTGCTATAAGCTGAACACAATCACTGATATTGATGAGTGATATAAAACAACAACGAATGTGCTTGATTGTGATAGGCAATCTATTACCTCGGTGGGCTCAAAATGACTATTACCCTCAGCTACGCTTCGGGTAATAATCATTTTGAGCCCACCTCGGTAATAGATTTGACTATCACAAGAAGCCCATTCGTTAGTTGTATATTATTGCTCTGTTAAAGGGTACCACCACCCACAAATAATATTTTTATTATAGAAAGGTACCAACTTTAGTAGTCCATTCCTTCAACAAGTTCACAAAAATATGTTTTCAGAAAAAGAAAAAACAAATTGGAAAACGCATCACCATTCTCAACCATGTGTTCATGCGGTCTGAATTGCGTAGACTAAATGCGTGCAGAGCCAGAGCGCACTGTGCAGAGCGAATTAATCATCCGGGAATCTATTGACGTACGCGTGAAAGCATTGGCGCACTCGCAACTGCTTGGCCCGTATGGAACCAGGAAATAGCAGTGGTTCGTAAGTGGTGGAAATTAATTGCTTTGTTTACGAATTACACAACCCTTTGCAAAATGTTGGGTATCTATTTGATATCACAAAACGGTACCAAAACTTATAATAATGTGTTGTCCTTTGCCTGGTGGTCCCCTTTAAGACCATTAATAGCTGGATTTCTTATCTAATTTCTTATCTAATATTTGCCAAATATTTATAGTGTGTTGCTATGTACACAGATCAAAGTACGCAGTTTCCAAACGAAAAGGGAATATATATCCTCTGAACAATACAACGCAAATAAAGATTTCGAATACGTGCAAGAAATGTAAATTTGAACGTTAGTCTTCAACTCCCCGATTTCATTTACTGCAATACAACACGGAATCAGTGAATCGGTAATTGTATGTCTACCATACCAGAGCAGTTGGAAACAAAAAACAACGTAACATGTGTAGAATAAAACGGTCGCCGTTCTAGCTCAGATTGTCTAAGAGTGCTCTTGAAGTGAATGGTGACCTGTACAGATTTTAATTCAAAATTTAAGGAGTGCAACTGGTGCCATTTGTAAGAGAAGTCTTACGACTGCGAACACAAATTACATCGATATATCACTTACGAGCAGCGGTGGCACATGGTGATATAAAATCAGTCAGAAATATAATATTACAAGAAAATGAATTGCTCCGTATGCAATTTGAAGATGGGAGAACAGCTTTGCATTTAGCCGCATTATTCGACTACATCGGCATCGTTACATATCTGATAAGTCGGGGAGCTGACGTGGGGAGTCGAGATCATAATGGCAATACGGCACTACATCTTGCATCTCTAAATGGACATATTGATATTGTCGAATACCTCATAGAAGAAAAAGGCTGACGTGAACACAAAGAGAAAAGATAGAAGCAACGCACTACATCTAGAGTCATACGGGAGGCCATCTTGACACGGTCAAATGTCTCATAGATAAAGGAGCCGACATGAATCAGCTATATTTTAATTTCAACGCTAGACATACGGCACTACATGATGCATTATACGAGCGCCATCCTGACCCACTCGACCATCTTATATCTGATCTAGAAGAAGGGGCTGACGTCAACAAGCAGAGAAAAGATGGATATACGGCACTACACATTGCATCATTCAATGGCCACCTTGACTTGGTGAAACATCTAATAAATGAGGGGCATGACGTGAACCAACGAGGGGGTGATGGGCGGTGTCCGCTGCATCTTGCATCGCGCAGTGGCCATATTGACACAGTAAAATATCTCATAGATCAAAATGCCGAAGTGAATCAGCCAGATAACGATGGACATACGGCAATTGCTGATGCATCATACAATGGCCGACTTGACATAGTCAAATATCTTATAGATAAAGGAGCCGCATTGAATCAGCGAGGCTATGGAAATATGGCACTGTATTATGCATCATTAAATGGCCATCTTGAAACAGTCAGATTTCTCGTAGATGAAGGAGCTGACGTCAACCAGCAGGGACAATTTGGATATAACGCACTGCATCTTGCATCATCCAAGGGCCATCTTCAGACAGTCGAATATCTCATGCATAAAGGAGCCGACTTGAATCGTGAGAGAATATATGGAAACAACGCACTGCATGATGCATCCTACAATGGCCATCTTTACATAGTCAAACATCTCATAGATAAAGGAGCTGACGTCAACATGCAGAGACAAGATGGATCTACGGCACTGCATCTTGCATCATCCAATGGCCATCTTGACACAGTCAAGTATCTCATAGATAAAGGAGCTGACGTCAACCAGCAGAGGGAAGATGGATCTACGGCACTACACATTGCATCATTCAATGGCCACCTTGACATAGTGAAACATCTTATAAATGAAGGGCATGACGTGAACCAACGACGGGGTGATAGGCGCAGTCCGCTGTATCTTGCATCGTACAGTCACTATACAGACACATCGAAGTATCTGAAAGACAAAGGAGCCGACTTGAATCAGCAGGATAGTAATGAAAATACGGCACTACATCTTGCATCTCAAAATGGTCATATTGATATTGTGGAATACCTCATAGAGAAAGGAGCTGACGTCAACAAGCAGATACACGATGGATCTACGGCACTACATCTTGCATCATCCAAGGGCCAACTTGACACAGTCAAATATCTCATAGATAAAGGAACCGACTTGAATCAGCAAGATAACAATGGACATACGGCACTGCATGATGCATCATCCAATGGCCATCTTGACACAGTCAAATATCTCACAGATGAAGGAGCTGAGGTCAACAAGCAGAGACAAGATGGATCTACGGCACTGCATCTTGCATCATCCAAAGGCCAGCTTTACACAGTCAAATACTTCATAGATAAAGGAGCTGACGTCAACAAGCAGACACACGATGGATCTACGGCACTACATCTTGCATCATCCAAGGGCCAACTTGACACAGTCAAATACCTCATAGATAAAGGAGCTGACGTACACCAGCAGAGACACGATGGACGTAGCGCACTACATCTTGCATCAAGAGGAGGCCATCTTGATATAGTCAAATACCTCATAGATAAAGGAGCTGACTTGAATCAGAAAGATAACAATGGACATACGGCATTGTATGATGAATTATCCAATGGCCATCCTGATACAGTCAAATGCCTCATAGATAAAGGAGCTGACGTCAACACGCAGATACACGATGGATCTACGGCACTACATCTTGCATCATCCAAGGGCCAACTTGACACAGTCAAATACCTCATAGATAAAGGAGCTGATGTACACCAGCAGAGACACGATGGACGTAGCGCACTACGTGTTGCATTACAAGGAGGCCATCTTGACACAGTCAAATATCTCATAGATAAAGGAACCGACTTGAATCAGAAAGATAACAATGGACATACGGTATTGTATGATGAATCATCCAATGGCCATCTTGATACAGTCAAATACCTCATAGATAATGGAGCTGACGTCAACAAGCAGAAACAAGATGGATCTACGGCACTACATATTGCAGCATACAAGGGCCATCATGACACAGTCAAATATCTCATAGATAAAGGAACCGACTTGAATCGGCAAGATTACAAGAGACATACGGCACTGCATGATGCATTATCCAATGGCCATCTTGATACAGTCAAATACCTCATAGATAAAGGAGCTGACGTCAACAAGCAGATACACGATGGATCTACGGCACTACATTTTGCATCATTCAAGGGCCATCTCGACACAGTCAAATATCTCATAGATAAAGGAGCTGACGTCAACCACCAGATGGAAGATGGATCTACGGCACTACACATTGCATCATTCAATGGCCACACTGACATAGTGAAACATCTTATACATGAAGGGCATGACGTGAACCAACGACGGGGTGATAGGCGCAGTCCGCTGTATCTTGCATCGTACAGTCACTATACAGACACATCGAAGTATCTGAAAGACAAAGGAGCCGACTTGAATCAGCAGGATAGTAATGAAAATACGGCACTACATCTTGCATCTCAAAATGGTCATATTGATATTGTGGAATACCTCATAGATAAAGGAGCTGACGTCAACCAGCAGAGGGAAAATGGATCTACGGCACTGCATCTTGCATCATCCAAGGGCCAACTTGACACAGTCAAATACCTCATAGATAAAGGAGCTGACGTACACCAGCAGAGACACGATGGACGTAGCGCACTACATCTTGCATTAAAAGGAGGCCATCTTGACACAGTCAAATATCTCATAGATAAAGGAACCGACTTGAATCAGAAAGATAACAATGGACATACGGCATTGTATGATGAATTATCCAATGGCTATCTTGGTACAGTCAAATACCTCATAGATAAAGGAGCTGACGTCAACACGCAGATACACGATGGATCTACGGCACTACATCTTGCATCATCCAAGGGCCAACTTGACACAGTCAAATACCTCATAGATAAAGGAGCTGACGTACACCAGCAGAGACACGATGGACGTAGCGCACTACATCTTGCATTAAAAGGAGGCCATCTTGACACAGTCAAATACCTCATAGATAAAGGAGCTGACGTACACCAGCAGAGACACGATGGACGTAGCGCACTACATCTTGCATTAAAAGGAGGCCATCTTGATATAGTCAAATACCTCATAGATAAAGGAGCTGACGTCAACACGCAGATACACGATGGATCTACGGCACTACATCTTGCATCATCCAAGGGCCAACTTTACACAGTCAAATACCTCATAGATAAAGGAGCTGACGTACACCAGCAGAGACACGATGGACGTAGCGCACTACATCTTGCATTAAAAGGAGGCCATCTTGACACAGTCAAATATCTCATAGATAAAGGAACCGACTTGAATCAGAAAGATAACAATGGACATACGGCACTGCACGATGCATCATCCAATGGCCATCTTGATACAGTCAAATACCTCATAGATAAAGGAGCTGACGTCAACAGGCAGAAACAAGATGGATCTACGGCACTACATATTGCAGCATACAAGGGCCATCATGACACAGTCAAATATCTCATAGATATAGGAGCCGACTTGAATCTACTGGATGGCAAAGGGCATACGGCACTGCATCTTGCATTTTTAAATGGCTATAGTGAAACAGTGAATCACCCGCATAGCGATGTGAATTCGGCGCTACATCTAGCAGCTCACACGGGTCATCTTAACACAGATAAGTGTTCGGTCAACGAAGAGGCCGACTTGAGCATTAAGCGAGATGACAGTAGAACAGCGCTTCAACTCGCGACTGAAAACAGCCATTCTGATTGCGATGCGTCTATGGAACCTGTGTATACGGGTATGCTTGAGCAGTCAAGGGGAGACGAACTGAGTGAAGAAACATTTGGCTGTACCGAATATATCTCAGAAGGAATCGCTGCCTTAGGTAAGACACACAGTTTTTAATAATCATTATTATTTTTAAATGTAAGAAACTGCTAAATACTGCTTGTCTACTATAAAAGCAAGTGTAATAAAATGTAAATCAATGGAGCCGCGAGCTATCGAATGTGGCAGATTCTTGCTCAGGCGAAACAAATATTAACTGGACTACACTCCACATAGATACACAGGTAGATGGAAGGTGGGACCAGCGAAAAAGCTTGAGTCAATATGAAAAAAGGGGGACATACAATGGAGGAGGTGTAAATGCTGTAGCAGGTTAGAGTAGACAGGATCAAAAGAAATACTGCTGATGATTGCTACTGGGCATGGGAGGATAGGTCAAGTGGTGGCTAGAAAGGGCTTATGCCGAAAGGGTGGGTAGCGATTGATTTTGGGTATTTGGACATTATTTGGTATGCTCTTTCGGTAAATGAAGTTCAAATTTGAAGAAAAAAAAGAAGATTTGTATGACGTCATATCTTGTGTACTCAATTTGCTCAAGAGTAACCATCGAAGCCTTGGAATAGTTCACCTTCGGATTTAATTAATTTGTGTGTAATAAATCCGCCAAATGAAAAAAGGCACTGGTCGAAAAATTGGTCTCCGCCAGGACTCGAACCTGGGTCTCCGGCTTGGAACGCCGATGCCTTAACCACTAGGCCACGGGGACCGTGTGATTAAAGACAGATCCAGTTCAGGTCATTGGAAAGCCAATCTCTCAATCAATCTCTCAATCATTTATGATTACTCCTTGCAATTATTTATATATTGGAAGAAATCGAAGTTGTATGTATTAGTTCACTTCTCGCTTATAAATATGTTCTAACTAATACTTGAATCACTCTATTGTGATCCAGCTGAAGTAAAGGCGGCTTGCATTGTTCGTAACTCCTTCCCCATGAATACTTGAGTACAAAGGGCCGAGAGATTGGCTTGCCAATGACCTGAACTGGATCTGTCTTTAATCACACGGTCCCCGTGGCCTAGTGGTTAAGGCATCGGCATTCCAAGCCGGAGACCCAGGTTCGAGTCCTGGCGGAGACCAATTTTTCGACCAGTGCCTTTTTTCATTTGGCGGATTAAAAGGAGGAACATTGCTTATTAAGCTACGCCTACTATTATTCTTCCTTCTCAATCATTTATGATTACTCCTTGCAATTATTTATATATTGGAAGAAACCGAAGCTGTATGTATTAGTTCACTTCTCGCTTATATATATGTATATATATCTATATATATATAGGGTAGAAAGAAGGGCTGCTGGTGAGGCGTAGCTAGCTTATATATATATATATAATGCAAATAATAATCATAAATGATTGAGAAGGAAGAATAATAGGCGTAGCTTAATAAGCATTGTTCCTCCCTTTAATCCTCCAAATAAAAAAAGGCACTGGTCGAAAAATTGGTCTCCGCCAGGACTCAAACCCGGGTCTCCAGCTTGGAACGCTGACGCCTTAACCACTAGGCCACGGGGACCGTGTGATTGAAGACAGATCCAAATTCAGGTCATTGGCAAGCCAATCTCTCGGCCCTTTGTACTCAATTAATTCATGGGGAGGGAGTTACGAACAATGCAAGCCGCCTGTACTTCAGCTGGATCACAAAGGAGTGATTCAAGTATTAGTTAGAACATATATATATAAGCGAAAGGTGAACTAATACATACAGCTTTGGTTTCTTCCAATATTTAAATAATGCAAAGAATAATCATAAATGATTGAGAAGGAAGAATAATAGGCGTAGCTTAATAAGCATTGTTCCTCCCTTTAATCCTCCAAATGAAAAAAGGCACTGGTCGAAAAATTGGTCTCCGCCAGGACTCGAACCCGGGTCTCCAGCTTGGAACGCTGACGCCTTAACCACTAGGCCACGGGGACCGTGTGAATGAAGACAGATCCAAATTCAGGTCATTGGCAAGCCAATCTCTCGGCCCTTTGTACTCAATTAATTCATGGGGAGGGAGTTACGAACAATGCAAGCCGCCTGTACTTCAGCTGGATCACAAAGGAGTGATTCAAGTATTAGTTAGAACATATATATATAAGCGAAAGGTGAACTAATACATACAGCTTTGGTTTCTTCCAATATTTAAATAATGCAAAGAATAATCATAAATGATTGAGAAGGAAGAATAATAGGCGTAGCTTAATAAGCATTGTTCCTCCCTTTAATCCTCCAAATGAAAAAAGGCACTGGTCGAAAAATTGGTCTCCGCCAGGACTCGAACCCGGGTCTCCAGCTTGGAACGCTGACGCCTTAACCACTAGGCCACGGGGACCGTGTGATTGAAGACAGATCCAAATTCAGGTCATTGGCAAGCCAATCTCTCGGCCCTTTGTACTCAATTAATTCATGGGGAGGGAGTTACGAACAATGCAAGCCGCCTGTACTTCAGCTGGATCACAAAGGAGTGATTCAAGTATTAGTTAGAACATATATATATAAGCGAAAGGTGAACTAATACATACAGCTTTGGTTTCTTCCAATATTTAAATAATGCAAAGAATAATCATAAATGATTGAGAAGGAAGAATAATAGGCGTAGCTTAATAAGCATTGTTCCTCCCTTTAATCCTCCAAATGAAAAAAGGCACTGGTCGAAAAATTGGTCTCCGCCAGGACTCGAACCCGGGTCTCCAGCTTGGTACGCTGACGCCTTAACCACTAGGCCACGGGGACCGTGTGATTGAAGACAGATCCAAATTCAGGTCATTGGCAAGCCAATCTCTCGGCCCTTTGTACTCAATTAATTCATGGGGAGGGAGTTACGAACAATGCAAGCCGCCTGTACTTCAGCTGGATCACAAAGGAGTGATTCAAGTATTAGTTAGAACATATATATATAAGCGAAAGGTGAACTAATATATATATATATATATAAGGCATCGGCGTTCCAAGCCGGAGACCCAGATTCGAGTCCTGGCGGAGACCAATTTTTCGACCAGTGCCTTTTTTCATTTGGTGGATTAAAAGGAGGAACATTGCTTATTAAGCTACGCCTACTATTATTCTTCCTTCTCAATCATTTATGATTACTCCTTGCAATTTTGTATATATGTATATCTATATATAAACGAAAGGCGAACTAATACATACAGCTTTGGTTTCTTCCAATATTTGAATAATGCAAAGAATAATCATAAATGATTGAGAAGGAAGAATAATAGGCGTAGCTTAATAAGTATTGTTCCTCCCTTTAATCCTCCAAATGAAAAAAGGCACTGGTCGAAAAATTGTTCTCCGCCAGGACTCGAACCCGGGTCTCCAGCTTGGAACGCTGATGCCTTAACCACTAGGCCACGGGGACCGTGTGATTGAAGACAGATCCAAATGCAGGTCATTGGCTAGCCAATCTCTCGGCCCTTTGTACTCAATTATATATACAGCCTTGGAAACAATTATTCGTTGACGTTTTACGCTATTTTTTCCATTTTATAATATTTCAAAGAACAATTAGTTAATGACATACCAAAAGAGGAAAGCCAATGGTGTTTGTAGTACTTACCACATATTTTCTGCCTCCAATTTGATTAAAAACATGAATATTATACAAATTGTATGGATTTTGTCCATTCATTACATGTACATAAAAGGCATGGGTTTTATAAACATTTTTAATAAAAACTGCAACATTTGTTGATTTTTTCCCCTGTAAGTTGTGATTATATTATAGACAGGTCTCTCCAGTTACTAGTGTGACTTGTATTAGCACTTTGATTCTTGGTGAGAGGTGCCAAGTGGCATTGAACTCTGTTGGAGAAGCAAATAATATTAGGATGCTGACTGCCTGTGCTTTAGCAGTACACCATGATATAGGTCATCTTCACCTTGTCTTACTTCTTTGATAAGAAAAATTGACTGTCACTTGGCAACTCTAATCAGTAGTTATTTTACTCATAAACAAGCCCCACAAAGAATGGAAAGAGATTTCTATGATATAAGCACAACTTACAGAAAATAATCATAAAAAGTTCCATTATGCATTGAAAACGTGTGTATAAAACCCATACCTTTTTATGGTAAAAATCCACGCAATTATTTATGAAATTCATATTTTCTTCAAGTTCAAGACATACAATCTGTCGTAGGCATTCCTAATCCCATTGACTATACCCCCTTAGATATTTTATGAACTTTTGTTTCTTTAAAATGTAATTAAAGTGACAAAATAGTGTAAACAATCTTTAAAATTGAGCAAAAAGGGCTTGGTCTAATAATTATTTTCAAGGCTGTATATAGTTTTTCTTCTTTGTCTATATTACTAAATTTGTAAGACTGCTGGCAATCTCGAAAGGCCGGCATTGGCATTTGTTTGTGTATTTTTGTATTTTGTTTTTGTTTTTTTGATACAGTGTTTAATTGTTCGTTATTACATATATTTCACTGACAAGCTGTCAGTAACTTATGTCATGATACCATTTTTGCTTCATGTTTCACCCCTTCATCATTTCATCTTTCCCATCCCACTGCATCCCATATTGCTCAACCCGCACGTTGTCATTTCATTATCACATTCACCTCATCCAGTGCAGCCCAAACAAAATAATACTGATGTATGATTTTTGATCACGCTGACCTGACTCAATATTGAGTGACCAGAATCAATTAGATACACACTGTCAATATTATTCTGTTGATGAATTTAATGTTAAATTTCAAAATGAGAGCCCATTTAGGTTATTACATTGCTATGCAAGAAGCTTACATACAAATTTTGACGCTATAGAATCACTTTTATATACAATAAATAATTATTCATTCTCTATTATAGGAGTAACTGAGACATGGCTTGACTTAAGATCCCCACCCAGGGGCGTAGACAACGGGGGGGGGGGGGGGGATGAGGGGGATGCATTCCCCCACCTCACAAGGTGGGGGGATGACATGTACAATCATCCCCCCAGGTTTTAGGGAAGGATATAATTTTTGTTTGTGTACCTGTATACGAGTGGGAAAAAACATTAGTTGTATGAGCTAATTCTACCGTTAAAAAAAGTAATTTGTACATCCACATTCCATTTTCGCTGCGCGCTTCGCGCGCGAACAGATTATCTCAGTTTGTTGTGTAACTTACGTATGGTCCGGAGTGAGTATTTGTTTCTGTATACCGGGCCAAGTAGTTCCACTATAGGCTGGCATTGCTCTGGCTGCTTGTGTGACGTGCACCAAATTGCACCATGTTAAGATTATATATATATAATGCAAAATATTCTCCATAGGAGGTGGATGTACCCCTTCCCAAACCCTCTCTATTTGGCTCTGCCCCAGCTCTCTGTAGCTAAGCCCCTCGGGACTTTTTGGGGGCAATAAGCTAAGTTGTTGGATCATAGATAATGTGTCATATGGTGATGTTGGAACTGTATATGACGATAAATATGAATATAATATTTGTGTTTGTGTTGGGTGTATATTCATTAGTGTGTCAATTATTCGTTTTCTGGTCGATCAAATTATAACACGTTTTCCCAGAAACAGTCAATGTTAAGCCCGAATTTCCTATCTAGGTAAGCACCAGATTGCAGAATTTCAAGACCAAAAATGCAAAATCTCCCTCCTGTGGGAGGGGGGAACCCCTCCAACACCCTCCCCCCGCTCAGTCGCTTTGCTCCCTCGGGCTTGGTCGCTTCGCTCCTTGCAATGTCACATATGGCTCAAATATGGCTCAAAGTTGGCAGCACTGTCAGCGTGGTTGGGCATGAGCGCCTACTCACACAACAATCGTGAGCCCCCATAGGTTTTTCCCCATCCCAAATCCAAAACTGCTTCCGGCCCTCCTGGTCTCGACCATCCTAACATCTAACCCCCCCCCCCCCCCCAAACCCACCAGTGGCGGATCTACGGGGGGGGGGCTGCAAAGTGAAAATGTGATATGGACAACATCACTTACGGGGGTTCAAAATAGCAAAAAAAAATCGCCGCTTCGCGGCTCGTGGACGATGCTCCACATCTTCTTTGGGTCACACCCCCCTTAGCAAAAAGAGATCACTTACGGGGGTTCAAAATAGCAAAAAATTCGCCGCTTGGCGGCTCGTGGATAATGTTCCACATCGCTATCGGGTCACCCCCCCCCCCCCCCCCCCCTTAGCATAAAGCTAGATCCGCCCCTGCCCACTGAGAGCACTTGGTAACGCAATATTTCGACAGGCGGTCTCGGCCGCGAATAAATAATGTCATCCCCCCCAGTGAGTACCTGTCTACGCCACTGTCCCCACCCCTATATAATATTGCAAACTATAAAATGATTCGTGTTGATCGTTCAGTAGGAAGAGGCGGTGGTGTGGCTCTTTATATTAACCATAACCTTAAAGGGGTAGTACAGTTTTGGTAAGGCTGAACTTTAGTAACCAAACCTGGACAGTAACATTATAAACTAATAGTTATAACTCCACCATGCTCGAAAGGTATACAACATTACAAACGACTAAGTAAAAAGCCTGTAATCATTCAAAAAGAGCCATTCAAACACAAGAGGGCGCTCTCTAAAAAGGCGTTGGTTTCAACCATTTTTTATACAAAATTATGCATGTGATGTTTTATTGAAATAATGATTAAATAGAGAGATCATCAACAATTATGTTTAAAACGCTTTTGAAAATTTTTAAAAAGTGTAAGCATTTTTTTTATTTTTTGAAAAAGTCATCTAATTATTTGGGCCCCAAATAATTATAAGATCAGATATATTTATTGATATTTCAGCCGTTTCTGGACCGATTTTGACCAAATAAAGTTTATTCTGCCATTAAAATTGCATGTTCTCTCGAATTCAATACTCAGTTTTTCATTACCTCACAAACAAATTGTGATGTGCAGCGCACTCTCTACCAAAACTAAACTACCCCTTTAAATTTAAAATAAGGACTGACATAGAAATTAAAGAAGCGGAGACATTATTTATAGAAATTGATAATAATAAGAGTAAAAATGATGGTATTGGAATAAAGAGCTTTCAACCAAAAGGCGCTAAATCCACTTTTTCAACTTCCGAGGAAAACAGGTTTCTTTGTCCCACTTTGTACACGTGCCTATGGGAATATGAAAATTTATCTTTCTATATTTTGATTTTTAGTGAGTTATTTGTCGTAAAATGTGGATTCCTAGATAGCTACGTAGAATATACATGTAGATATATCGTTAACTCAATTTTTATGGAAAGTGGATTTAGCGCCTTTTGTAAGTGAGCTCTTCGACCACCTAATATGAATGTTGATAATTTTATTGAATATTCTGATGTGGTCCGAAATGTATTGTTAAATTAGAATAAGAATATTTATTTAATGGGAGATTTTAATATAGATTTAGCATCAATAGTTGAGAATATAAATAGTGATACATTATATAACGTT
Organism: Echinarachnius parma; assembly: GCA_037951105.1. Classification (NCBI taxonomy): domain Eukaryota; kingdom Metazoa; phylum Echinodermata; class Echinoidea; order Clypeasteroida; family Echinarachniidae; genus Echinarachnius; species Echinarachnius parma. The sequence goes on from JBAMJV010012955.1 coordinate 18,064, forward strand.
CTTTATCCTAATAATCTATTCCCTTTAATTGATAAGCCAACACGAATAAATGCAGTCTCATCAACACTAATTGATAATATTTCTACTAACGTCTTAACTAGTAGACTTTTAAGTGGTTTGATAAACTCAGAAATATCCGACCATTTACCTATATTTGGTATTTCATGTAATACGCATAATAATATCGTAATAGATAATCAAATCACTTTTAGAAAGGAAAATGTAGAAACTATCCAGCGTTTAAATGATGACTTGATATGTGAACTATGGGAAGATGTATATGTTGAAAATAATGTTGAGAATGCTTATAATATTTTTTGGCAAAAATTTGTTTATTATTATAATAAAAATATACCGTTAATAAATGGTAAATTAATAAAAGAAATTAAAAATCCATGGATAACCAAAGGAATAATGAGGTCGATTAAAAAAAGAAACCATTTATACAAACTGTATATGAAACATCGCTGTAATCAAAGATTGAGTGAATATACAAAATATCGTAATGTACTAACTGAAACTATTAGAATTTCTCATAAATTGTGCGAATCAATTTGAAAAAAGTAAGGGGAACATGAAAAAAAAATTGGAAAGCTATTAATGAAGCCCTGGCGAAAAATCGGACATTATTATGTAATGATACATTTGTTATAAATGGTAGAAATGTTCAAGACCCCAATGAAATTAATAATGAATTTAATTCACACTTTGTAAATATTGGTCCTACATTATCAGCCGACATTGAAAAGACTGATATTGATCATGTTGATTTTTTGCTTGATAGAAATGACAAAACTATATTTTTTAAACCGACAAAATAATGTTAATGAAGTCATACAAATTCTGCATGACCTTAAACTAAGTAAGTCGAGTGGGCACGATGGTAACAGTACTGAACTTTTGAAAAAGATTATTTATTCTATAATTCACCCACTCGTTTATATTTTTAATTTATCACTTTCCTCTGGATTTTGTCCTAACTCGTTAAAATTAGCTAAAATAATACCAATTTAAAAAAAAAGATGATAATACTATACTATCAAATTATCGTCCGATATCTCTTTTGCCAGCATTGTCTAAAATAATTGAAAGACTTGTATATAATAGAATTTATATGTTTTTGGATGAAAATAATATATTGAATTCTAATCAATATTACACTCTGTAGATTTTGCATTAATACAAACATATGATAAGATTGTTAATGCGTTTTCTAACCTTAGTAAAGCGTTTGATACGCTTAATCATTGTATACTATTGCATAAATTGCAACATTATGGTATTCGGGGCACGGCTCATAATTGTTTACAAAATTATTTGAATAATAGACAGCAATATGTTGAATATAATTCATGTAAATCTACTAATCTCCCTATAGTTTGTGGAGTACCACAGGGCTCTATTCTTGGTCCACTATTATTTTTGATATATGTGAATGATATTTTTAACTCTTCGGATATTCTGTCATACATTATGTTTGCTGATGATACTAATATTTTTTATTCTATTATATTAAATCGAGAATTAAATAAGATATCAAAATGGTTTAAATGCAATAAGTTGTCTTTAAATATTCAAAAAAAGAATTATGTCCACTTTACAAGTAAAAACTCAAGGTATTATGAAAATTTGAATTATGAAATAAGTATTGATGGAATACCCCTTTCACAAAAGAATTTCGTTGAATTTCTTGGAGTCACAATAGATGAAACATTAAGTTGGAATAAACATATTGATACTATAATGATTGCTGTTGCAAAAGGAGTTGTAATTTTAAATATATTAACATATATTCTCCCACATAATATACTTTTTATGCTTTATAACGCATTAGTATTATCTAGAATGTCTTATTGTAATGTTGTTTGGGGGAATTGTTTTAAAACTAAAATAAAATCTAATTTATTGTTACAAAAAAAGGCCCTACGAATTTGTACTGGCTCCACATATTTAGCACATACCGACCCCATTTTTTATCGCTTATTTACATTAAAGTGATCCAGGTAAAGTGTCAGATATTGCACAGACTTCAATCCTATATCAATATCATTGTAAAATACAATTGAAAGATTTGTGAAAGTTTGAAGGAAAACGAACACTGTTTACCTTGTGAAAAAAACGAATATTGAGGTCATATGTTATCACCGAATACTAATGGCTTGTCGTAGAATTGCAACAGTTATAATCAGCCTATGACGATATATCCGCACCCGTGTATGTTTACATATGCGGTATACAGAATTCCTGGAATTTGCGCAGGTGTTGGATCAAAGTTCTCTAGGTCGGGAATGTTTCCCACGCTCGGACGTATTCAGCTGAAACAAGAGTACTTGTTTTGAAAAGCGCTGATCAACGCTTTTCAAATAATGATAATTATCTTCATACTAAAGGGACATTTGAAAAAATCTAACCCTATTTTATTATTCTCTTACCATAAGCTAAACAACACGGCAGAAGAGAAACGAGGAAGCTCCAATTATTTTTCGTGGAGTTAGACACTTTACCTGGATCACTTTAAAGGTTCATGATATTTATAAGTTGCAAACTGCTACATTTATGTATAAGGCAAGTAAAGGTAAGGTACCATCCCAGTTTTTAGATTTCTTTACTTGTAATAAAGATATTCATAGTTATTCTACTCGAAATGCAACTAATTATCATTTATATAATCCCACTCTAACAATAACGCATAAGTCCATTAGACATGCTGGTCCCAACGTGTGGAATCCTCTCCCTAACAACAAAAATCGTCCCTCAGTCATATCGTTTAGAATGGCAATGAAAAATAAATTGATTCAATTGTATAACTTACTCTAATCTTGATAATACTTAGCTTCTTTTTTGTTTTAATTACTGTTTTATGTTATTTTGGTGCTGGTCCAAATATAATTGAGTTAACTCTTTGAGCGCTTCGTTCGACTTTAGTCACAAACAGCTTCGTTCGACTTTAGTCACAGACAACGATGCGTGCGGCACGCGCGCGCGCATACAATATACGATGCGTGGGGCGCGCCTAAAATAATCTGGCGACAGGGAGATCTACTGCACAGCGCACAAAGTGTTAAGACTGTTTTCTGATAACAGTAAAAACAAATGTATAATACTTTATAAAGAATATGTTTGGTTTGTTATATCCCAACTGGCTGCTACTGCATACACGCCATCCATCTACCCACATCACCTTCATTCTCATCAATCTTTCATTTTTCATTTTTTAGGTTATACGTATATCATACGTATAACGTATTGATTTCGTTCGAATTTGTATTATTATTCCTCCGATTTTGTTCGTCGCATATCTCAAGATCAGATAAATCAATCGTCATGAAACTTAACATCATGATAGATTATCATCTGACTTAGTGCAATAAACTCTTTTCAATGTCGTCACATCACTGTGACGTCATCTGAACGCCATTTTGACAAATTTCAATAATCATCATATCTCAGTCATGCATCATCAATTTCACTTCAAATTTTGCTTCAATATTAATCAGGTTAATCGTCATCTTTTAAGCTAATGCGCGTGCGCTTACACTCAGAGACGCGCGCGTACGCGTCCGTCAACTGAACAAAAATAGAAAAATGTTCAAAACCCCAACCCGAGTAATTTACTACATGTTTCAGACAATTTTAAGCGTTACAAAAAATTCCGCGCGTGCGCGTCGGCGTGCGCGTATTTGCGCGCGTAACGCAAATGAACACGAAAAACGTAGTTTTTTCACATGTTTTGCAATCCTTATACATCCCTCAATACACCCTATTAATTTGAGTCATTGTTGACTCATAATAACGGAGTACGCGCGTGTCAAAGTCAAAATTACGCGCGCACGCAAATTTTCAAAATAGGGTAAAAACATATTTTTTTATTCGGCCATAACTTTTTAAAAAGTCCACAAACACCCAACTTTCTTGTAATATTCCGATAGATTATGAGTTGTAGATACGAATTCATACCTCATTTATGCCAAGTAAATGTTATAACGTCATCATATTGACGGTTAAAGTTGAAATAGCGCACGAGTGTAAAAATTGGCTAAGTTTGGTCAGACATGCCCTTCTCTTATCGGTCATAACTTTGTTAAAAGTCAACAAACACCCAATTCTCTTGTAATATCCGGAAAGATTATGAGTTGTAGATACAAATTCATACCTCATTTATGCCGAGTAAATGTTATAAAGTCATCATATTGACGGTTAAAGGGATAGTTGAGTTCTGGTAAGGAGAGTACAGTTTTGGTGAAACTGAATTTTAGTAACCAAAACCTACATCATTACATTACAAACTAATAGTTATAACTAGAGAGGAACACAAAGTTCCAAATGACGTAGTAAAGATCATGTTATCATTCAAAAAGAGCCGTTAAAACGTAAGAGGGCGCTCTCTAAACACTCATCGGTTTCAACCATTTTGAATAAAATATTGTGCATGTGATGTTTTGTTGAAATAGTGATTAGATAGAGCAATAACCAACAACTATTAACATACCTATTTTGTAACTTTTTGCAAAGAGGAAGCATTTTATTTTAATTTTTAACGGCTGGCTTAAAATTCTCTAATAAACCTGGGGCCCCAGCTTTATTACAAATTGTTATATTTATAGATATTTCAGCCGTTTCTGAACCGATTTTGATCAAATAAAGTTTATTCTGTCACTAAAATATTATGCTCTTTCAAATTTTACAATCAGTTTTTCATTATCTCACCCAAAAAATATTATGTGTAGCGCTCTGTCTACCAAAACTCAACTATCCCTTTAAAGTTGAAATAGCGCACGAGTGTGAAAATTGGCTAAGTCTGGTTAGACATGCCCTTCTCTTATCGGTCATTACTTTTTTTTAAAGTCCGCAAACACCCAATTTTCTTGTAATATCCGGAAATATTATGAGTTGTAGATACGAATTCATACCTCATTTATGCCGAGTAAATGTTATCAAGTCACCATATAGACGGTTAAAGTAGAACTAGCGCACGAGTGTGAAAATTGGCTAAGTCTGGTAAGACATGCCCTTCTCTTATCGGCAATAACTTTTTTTTAAGTCCACAAACACCCAATTTTCCTTTAATATTCAGATAGAATATGAGTTGTAGATACGAATTCATACCACATTGATACCGAGTAAATATCATAAAGTTATCATATTGTCGGTTGAAATTGAAATAGCGCACGCGTGTGAAAATTGGCTAAGTCTGGTCAAACATGCCCTTCTCTTATCGGCAATAACTTTTTTTAAAGTACACAAACACCCAAATTTCTTGTAATATCCACTACTCATAATACTCCTAATACTGATTACCAATGCATAGTCCTCAAGATCACAAATGCCAGGCTTGAAATACTTCCTTTATATAGCAGTTATTGTGAGAAGTTACTTAGCAAATGTCATGTTCCCGGTCAGGAAAGAAGATGAGAATTATCAATTTAATGCTGGCCCAGATACATTATTAGTCGTTGAAAATCGTATTATAATATCCTCAGAAGTCAGTTGAAAAAATGTGCATAGCTAAAACATTAAAATACATTAGTTGTTTTCAATTTACAACTATCATGCAATGCACCATGATTTGGAGTGGAATAGCGCCATCTAACGGCGAATAATTCAAAACAAATACGCGCGCACGCAAATTGGCAAAATATCGTAAAAACATCCTTTTTTAATTCGGCCATAACTTTTTAAATAGTCCACAAACACCCAATTTTATTTTAATATTTGGATAGATTATGAGTTGAAGATACGAATTCATACCTCATTTATGCCGAGTAAATGTTCTAAAGTCATCGAATTGACGGTTAAAGTTGAAATCGCGCAAGAGTGTGAAAAATTGGCTAAATCTGGTCAAACATGCATTTCTCTTATCGGTCACAACTTCTTTGATACATGGATATTTACAAATATTTGTTCATATTCTGAAAGAGTATGAGTTGCACATATTTTTACAAACTTAACATTGGCCAATCAGATGTTGTAAAGTCATCATTGTGCACGATAAAGTAAAACTAAAGTTCAACCTTCAATTACGACCTGTTCCTTTACTCTAATCGTGAAATAAAATCGAAAAAATTATTGTGTAGCGGAAACTCAGCTTTCACATTTTGCCTAAAGAAAAGGTATGATATGGTCGAAATAAGACGTCAAGTACAGAGCCATTTAACAGTAATTTTTTACTTAATTCATCATATTTCCTGTTGAAAAAATAAACTTTTTTTAATCGGCCATAACTTTGTTTAAAGGGGTAGTTTAGTTTTGGTAAGACTGAACTCTAGTAGCCAAAACCTGCACAGTAACATTATAAACTAACAGTCATAACTCCACCATGCTAGAAAGAAATACACAATTACAAACGACTAAGTAAAAAGCCTGTTATTATTAAAAAAAGAGCCATTAAAACACAAGAGGGCGCTTTTTAAAAAGGCATTGGTTTCAACCATTTTTCATACAAAATTATGCATGTGATGTTTTACTGATATAATGATTAGATAGAGACATCACAACTATTTCAAAAACGCTTTTGAAAATAATTATTTGGGCCCCAAATAATTATAAGATCAGATATATTTATTGATATTTCAGCCATTTCTGGGTCGATTTTGAGTTTATAAAGTTTATTCTGCCATTAAAATTGCATGTTCTCTCAAATTCGACACTCAGTTTGTTGTTACCTCACAAACAAATTGTGATGTGCAGCGCCCTCTCTACCAAAACTAAACTACCCCTTTAAAGTCCATAAACCGCCAATTTTCTTTCAATATTCGGAACAATTAAGAAGATTCGAATTCATACCTCATTTATGCCAAGTAAATGTTATGACATCATCATATTACGCGATGAATAGTCAATAATCATCATATCGTAATTTAAATACGTATAACCTTAATTCGTCAAGAGTGACGAATTAAAAATCTAGTTTTGTTGTTGTACTTATATATATATATTTTTAAATATAGTTTGTAACGTTGTATAATTTTTTTTCAGGGACCATCATTCTCTCAAGCTTTTCTTATAATGGTGGTCCCGTACATATCACATTATGTAAACATACACCATTTGAAATTTATTTGATAACAATAAAACATATAACAAACAATGATTTATATTATCACTTTTCTCATTATATTACATATCAAATTCAATACAGATCATATCTCTCTAAAACAAGAAGACATGTCATCTTAGCCTCGGTAAAACCAGAAGGGATAATTAGGTTATACGTAATTATCATACGTATAATTAGGTTATACGTATATCATACGTATAATTAGGTTATACGTATATCATACGTATAATTAGGTTATACGTATATCATACGTATATACCTATTGATTTCGTTCGATCTTTTATTTATTATTATTCCTCCGATTTTGTTCGTCGCATATCTCAAGATCAGATGAATCAATTGTCATGAAACTTCATATCATGATAGATCATCATCTGACTTAGTGCAAAAAACTCGTTTAAATGTCGTCACATCACTGTGACGTCATCAGGACGCCATTTTGATACCTATATGGCCGCCATTTCAATATAAATCATCATAACTAAGTCATGCATCATCAACTTCACTTCGAATTTCGCATCAATATCACTCAGGTCAATCGTCATCTTTTAAGTTCATGCGCGTGTGCTTTCACTCGGAGACGCGCGCGTACGTGTCCGTCAAATCAAAAATGATCAAAACCCTAACCCGAGTAATTTACTATCAATTTGAGTAATTGTTGACTCATAATGACGGAGTACGCCAGCGTCAAAAACAAAATCACGCGCGCACGCAAATTGGCAAAATATAATAAAAACTTACTTTTTTTATACGGCCATAACTTTTTTGAAAGTCCATAAACCCTCAACTTTGTTTCAGTCTTCGGAACGATTATAAGTTGTAAATTCGAATTTATACCTCATTAATGCAAAATAAATGTTATGACGTCTTCATATTGAGGGTTAAAACTGAAAATATGAATTTGAACCGATTTTAATTGATTTTGAAATCGATTACAGCGGACTTCCGACCATATCTTGCTTATTCCCCATACATTTCCTCCCAAATTTGGATATGCTGTAGTTCTAATTATGCTCTAAAGGAAGTTTGGTCACTACTGTCCAACAATAGGAATTTAGGCACTAATAGTGTGTCTCTTTACAATTGTGATTGGTCTGCCTCGCGTATTTGCGCGCGTAACGCAAATAAATGGGAAACATGTCGTTTTTTTACACAGGTTTTCCATTCCTGGTACCATAAAGGTGTTGCCACTCGCTCACTTCTTTGATTGAATGACAACACAGCGAAAAGTTGACATTTTCATTGACTGATTTATGCAATAATCGAACGCCCCAATACTTGTTTACATAATATTTTGAAGACACTGGTCATTGGGATGAAATTATATGATTTTAAGCGCCACGAAAATTGGCCTTTTCTATGCCTGTGTCCGCTCGGTTAGGCTCGCCATTGACTTTGTACATGTGTGACCTCTCTCGCGTTTTCTGTCGGTTACGTGCAAAGTCAATACTGAGCGGATACCAGGATACATAGCAACTACGCAAGCCTCCCTTAAGTTTATTCATTATCCCGTTTCCGGGATTATTTGTTATAAACGATACTTACTAGTGTCGTGCTAAGATCCTGAGCTACCACGCCGTGATTCCATTCCGCCTCTAAAATCAATAGGTGATATTTCCGACTCAAATCAGAAGATGGTCTAAAAAAGTGACGCAAATTTCTAGAAACAAGATATCCGCGAGCTACATTCATCTTTGTGCAAAGAACTGTCTTTTTTCCCCTTTAAATTTAACGTAATGACTTGAACTTTTGGGGTAACATTCCGAAAATAGAAAACATCGCGCATACGCTTGCACCGCGCGCGTACTGCGCGCAGTAAGGAAGTGGGTCACTTTTCAGGGGTGAATGTTGTGCATAATCTGCCTCGGGATGGGAAAAAGGGCGCGCGGATGCCAGAACTTGTCTTCAATACACTCCATCAATTTGCGTCATTGTTGACTCATAATAACAAGGAACGCGCTCGTCAGAGTCAGAATTACGCGCACACGCATATTGGAAAAATATGGTAAAAACACACTTTGTTTTATTTGGCCATAACTTTTTGTAAAGTCCAACAACCCCCAAATTTTATTCAATATTCAGCAAGATTATGAGTTGTAGATATGAATTCATACCTCATTTAGGCCAAGTAAATGTTGTGACGTCATAATATTGAGTGTCAAAGTTGAAAATGCAAGAATGTAAGAACTATAAATAGTGTGTCTCCATACACTATGTTATGATTAGTCTGCCGCGCATCAACATTATATATTGTATAGGCACATGCAGAGTGCAATCTTTTATTCGAATCATATACCATTATTTTTTATATTTTTTAATTTTTAAATCATCCTTTTCGTTTTATCACAACAAATGATACGTATAACCTGAATTCGTCTACGTGACGAATTCAACATCTAGTTTATTTATTATTATTCTTCCGATTTTGTTCGTCGCATATCTCAAAATCAGATGAATCCATCGTCATGAAATTTCACATCATGATAGATCATTGTCTGAATTAGTGCAAGAAACTCATTTTAATGTCGTCACATCACTGTGACGTCATCAGGATACCATTTTGTCAAATTTCAATAATCATCATAACAATGAAAACTTAACATCATGATAGATTATCATCTGACTTAGTGCAATAAACTCTTTTCAATGTCGTCACATCACTGTGACGTCATCTGAACGCCACTTTGTCAAATTTCAATAATCATCATAACTCAGTCATGCATCATCAATCTCACTTCAATTTCGCATCAATATCAATCAGGTCAATTGTCATCTTGTAAGTTCATGCGCGTGCGCTAACACTTGGAGACGCGCACGTACGCGTCCGTCAAATGAAAACAAATGTCAAAAAATTATCAAAACCCTAACCCGAGTATAATTAACTATATGTTTCAGACAATTTTAAGCATCTCAAACATTTCCGCGCGTGTTTTGCAATCCTTATACATTCATCAATGCACCCTATCAATTTGAGTCATTGTTGACTCATAATAACGGAGTACGCGCGCGTCAAATTCAAAATGACGCGCGCACGCAAATTTGCAAAATATTGTGAAAACATCCAATTTTGTATTCGGCCATAACTTTTTTAAAAGTCCACAAATATAGATTATGAGTTGTGGATACGAATTCATACCTCATTTATACCAATTAAATGTAATAAAGTGATTGAATTGACGGTTAAAGTTGAAATCGCGCACGAGTGTGAAAATTGGCTAAATCTTGTCAAACATGCCGTTCTCTTTTCGGCCATAACTTGATTTAAAGTCCATAAACCCCCACCTTTCTTTCAATATTCAGAACAATGATTAGTTGTAGATTCGAATTCATACCTTATTTATGCCAAGTAAATGTTATGACATCATCATATTACGCGTTGAAAACTCAATATCACCATATCGTAATTTCAATACGTATAACCTTAATTCGTCAAGAGTGACGAATTCAACATCTAGTCTTGTATTTAAAAAGGTTCGCATGGTGATACGTGCGAATGAGAATCATGAGTGAATTTGATTGTCCCCCAAACCTTGTGGTTTAATCAAAATGTTTGCCTTCTAGGATAAGGATAAACACGATATGATGTCACTATGGTTATAAAGGGAAGATATCATTATTGTCCTCATTACATAGATTGCCCAAGCAAGTTAATACATGGATACAGCATGACCAAGATAATACTTACCTAGACACATTTCGTTGAATGTATCATGATGTAATTTCTCACTTACCAATAAATGCTTGGAATGATATGCAAAATCAAAACATGAGTTAACACAATCAAATGTATTTCACTTGCTGAATAAATGTAGGTTACAATGTCCCACTGGAGATTCTAGCCCGAGGTTCAGAAGCCCTGAAGGTCTACAGTGAAGCGATGCGGGATGGAACAAAGGCAAACTACGAAACCCGATTAATGATCGTGGGACAGAAACGAGTCGGGAAGACGAGTCTGAAAAAAGCTCTGACAGGAGAGGTGTATGTATTTTATGTAGTATTTTGAATTCAATCCACCTGCCCATATGTATGTCCATATACATGTATACAGACCGTAGCCTAATGTATTCCACCAACTGAGGTATCATCTGAACGTACATGTTCCCAGTTTATGTTACTTTCTTTGACGAAAAATTATTCAATTACTTGAACTTCCTCAAAGTTTCTAATCCAAGTTGTCCATTTTTTTACGAATTATATCAACATAAAAATTCAATTCTGGTGGATGGCAGGACAGCGCATGTTCATGACGAGAACAGCCCATTAGAGCTCTTCCCAAGTAAAGTACAGTTTAGTAGGGTGCAAGCTCATCAAATTCACCCTCTCAGTAAGAGGGTATATTGAGGGGCTTATAAAGATTAGAGACCAAGCTAGGCAAGACCCTTCCATTGTTGTTTTTTTGTTAATCTGACCACACAGTGAAGCCAACACTAAAACTTGAAGGTTACTGGTGAACCTGTAATGTGTCTATACTCTACAAAAATAGAGCTTCCACATCTCTCATCTAACGTGTTGTTTGCCTTTATTATATAGTAAGAGAATAATAAAATAGGGTTAGATTTTTGTAATGCCCCTTTATTATGACAACATCTATCATTGATATCATTCAGTATATATGACGGTTAATGAACGGTCATAAACCTCATAAACGGCATACAGTAATTTGTTGCAAAAGCTGACGTAAATTTTAGTTTTTTTAACCAGGAAGCAATGATCTTTTTAAATGAAACTTTCACACATCATTCAGACATATTATTACAAGAATTTTGGTATTTTGGCAAATCATTTTGGCCCATTAGAAATGGACCACTTCTACAAACAACACTAACAACAAACTCGGGTTCAAGTAATCCTAGCACATCATTTTGGTCCATTAGAAATGGACCACCTCTACAAACAACACCAACAACAAACTCGGGTTCAAGTAATCCTTGCACATCATTTTGGTCCATTATAAACTGACCAACTCTACAAACAACACCAACAACAAACTAGGGTTCAAGTAATCCTCGCACATCATTTTGGTCCATTATAAACTGACCACCTCTACAAACAACACCAACAACAAACTAGGGTTCAAGTAATCCTTGCACATCATTTTGGTCCATTAGAAACTGACCAACTCTACAAACAACACCAACAACAAACTCGGGTTCAAATAATCCTTGCACATCATTTTGGTCCATTAGAAACTGACCACTACAAACAACACCAACAACAAACTCGGGTTCAAGTAATCCTTGCACATCATTTTGGTCCATTAGAAACTGACCAACTCTACAAACAACACCAACAACAAACTCGGGTTCAAGTAATCCTCGCACATCATTTTGGTCCATTAGAAACTGACCAACTCTACAAACAACACCAACAACAAACTCGGGTTCAAGTAATCCTTGCACATCATTTTGGTCCATTAGAAACTGACCAACTCTACAAACAACACCAACAACAAACTCGGGTTCAAGTAATCCTTGCACATCATTTTGGTCCATTAGAAACTGAACAACTCTACAAACAACACCAACAACAAACTCGGGTTCAAGTAATCCTCGCACATCATTTTGGTCCATTAGAAACTGACCAACTCTACAAACAACACCAACAACAAACTCGGGTTCAACTTAACCTTGCACATCATTTTGGCCTGTTAAAAGGACCACCTCTGCACACTGCTAAAGAACTCAAAAATAATCCCCTCAACTCTGCCCTGAAGCCATATAAACTAAGGTGGACCATTCCCCTAAGAGGATTAAAAAATTTCCTCTGCCAAGGATTAGGAAGGTAGGGATTAGGAAGGTATTAGGAGCTAGATAGAGTGTGAATTTGATGAGCAAATTTTCTAATGGGATGTTCTCGTCATGTTCATGTTAATTTAACATGTACCTTATCGTGCAAACCAAACTTGTTCAAAATGATGTTTTCATTAAAGTGTGGCACCATTGTTGTACTGTCAAGCTTTCATTCATTAGCCGAAACTTGCAAAAAGTGGTTTCTGGACTTGTCACCTTCACAAACAGAGAACTCAGCGATGTGTGATATTACTGATTCAGGAAAGTGTAATCTGAATAACTACTCTCTACATCTATGTCTGCTTTATTATGAGAATGTATTATTTTGAAATGATTGACCTTTGAACTTCGATTACCTTTTTGTTGATACACTCTGTATAATCCAGGAAGAACATGTAATTGCCGGGCAAAACATGGCTTATTCGGAAAAGGTATGCTTAAAGTCTGTCAAGACTTGACATGGCAATTTATAACGTGTATTACAAGTTTTAACAACTTAAGATAAATGTTAGTGTCTTTTTAAGCAGAAAATCCATTTATCTCAAAATGCTGTCATTACCTTGTTAACTATCTACGTAAGCACATTGTGTTTGGTACTAATGCAGTTTTGATCCCGAAGAGCAGATAACCAATGGAGTAAGCATCAGTATGGAAATTGTAGAGGCTAGTAAGAACTCATGGAATCTGAAATCGGCGAGCGCTCTGCAAGCAGATGAGGAAGGTACATTCATTAATATTCATTTGAAAATGTTCTATGCTGTGTTATACATTGTATTTACCCCTTTGAAATTATTATTATTATTTGTTTCCAAACTCATGGGCGGAACACCCTATCAGCCACAGGCTGGTTTTCGTAGGGGTCCTTACAATGCCAAAAATACATTTAACACAATTGAATAATTTAACATTACAGTAATACATCTTAATACAGATCCTATCTACATTGAACATTTCAGGACAAAAAACAAACAAACAGAAAGGCCAAAAGTGTAAAGCCTCCCCCGCCCGCCCCCCCCCCCCCCCCGACTTAAACAACACATGTTCTACAGGTTGTAATCTTTGCTTAAAACATGAACAAAATAAACTAATTTACATTACCAGGTCGCTACAACATAGCAAGTAAATATTCAGGTAAGGGCTAGACAAATCGTAAAAGCTTAGTATCATCAAATACCACTTATCAATAACCCGTCAGGCAAACAGTTTATCTAAGCTGGCATGAACTACATAACACTATTATCACTGGTTATTTAACTATTTACAGCCTAAATTTTACGGTAATGTCGATAATATATGTTAAATGTACGTTCCATGTTAAAATAGACATAACAAAATTATATTTTACCTTATTTAATATGGCCCCCAAAATGGTAATTTAAAAAATCTAACAAAAAACATACGAATATTACAATGAACAAATGTTGTCTTATGGAATAAATTGTCTTGACATTTCTTATAGAATTCAAAGAAGATGTGGCCAATGTCATAGTGCAGAAGCTGATGGCGATAGCGGTAAGTCATTTCGTACTCAAATCATGCAGAGCGTAATATTTTGTAAATGGATAGTGCATTCATGGCCGTTCTGGTCAAGTCAGTTATCATTAACTAGTTATGCTAATAATGCTTAAATGGTAGAAAACATTTTTAAAAACGTCGAAGTCACAGGGTTGTTTTCATTTAAAAATCAGCTGTTAACTAAAGAGACGGCCCTCCAGATACCTCAACTTTCAACCATTTTTTCAACAAATTATGTAACTCTGGATGTTTTGCAAATATGATCAATCAATAAAGAGATCATCAAAAAACTAATTGTGAAACCATTTTGGCATAGTTGTTTTAATATTTTTCCGTTTCTAAAATGATTTTGATCAAAGAAAGTTGATTCTGTCTTTAAAATGTTGTGATTTTTTTTAGTTCTCTCTTAGTTTTTTTCGTTATCTAACACAATACTTAGTATGTGAAGCGCAAATGAAAACTTAAGTACCCCTTTAAAGTCCTTTGTTCAACTTATTTTATAAATATTAACCATGCTAAAATTATTATTCGTTGTGGATATGGTATCGGAAAAGATATCGCTAGTGATATTCGTTTGTCTCGCAATGTGGTCAACAAGGAATCTAAAAGATCACGACGTTTCGTGCGCCGCTGCAACACTTCGGCAGGTGTGAGTTAGTTAGTTTTTGTTTTAGATGGCGACTCAGTCAAAATTGACTATTTACGCCATGTCTATATAATTGGCCGAAGGCCAAACATATACAATGGGCAAGGCGTTTGGCACCTGACTAGTGCGAATGCACTAGTTCGCGGAGGCCACGAAAAAACCCCATCGTGATGGGGGAAACGTGGTTGCGTCCGTGGATGCCAAACGAGGGCGCACTCCCTGTCTCCTTGTAAAAAATAATAATTTAAGTATTAATCGTTATAATCATTCCCACCTACGGTTATTAATATGTGCGCATCCGCGCTCACACCGATAAACGCATACAAACATATATAATAGCCAAAGGAGCTATCATTTATTTTTTTTTATTATAATGCATATATAAATTTATATATCTTTTATAATATATTATGTATATTATGACCACTATCATCGACAGAATGTACGCACCCGCGTCCGATCTGAGGACAATATTTTATTTTATTATATATATTATGTATTTGTGTGTATCTGTGTATGCGCCCCCGCGCATTTCACCGAAACAAAATTCATATATATACTCCGCAAAAAAAGAAACTGGACACTTGCATAAGACAAAATATTTCATATTCATTTTAAGATAAAATATATGATATTGTATATCAAATTAAAGATAAAATGACCCTCTTCAATATTGGCATAAAATCCAGATGAAATCATTCATGCATGACTTGTCACGGTCAATTAACCACAGCAAGGTCTGTATTCAAAAATAGCAAAAATGGAACATCCACTCAACCATATAAATGTTGATAAGCATAATCTAAAACGCTATATTCATAACATGGCATAATTTTGTATTACAAATGTGACCTTTTCTATCTTCATCTTAATATAAAGTATAAATGAAGACAAATTGTGAACGTTACAGGTTTTATTTTCATCCAAATGTAACAAAATGGGTAATTCCAGGGCAAAGGTTTATTAGTCGAAACCACAGTTTGTGCCCTTATTTCAGCATGAAAAATGGTATAAATTCTTTTCAAGAATTATACCGTAGTCCAAAGATCTTCAAAACCTGATGTCGTCCTTGGTCAAACACTTGGGCAGTCTTTAACATGTCATTTCTCTATGTAACTATGGTTAAAATTGCAGGGGACACATGAAACAGACAAGCTTTATGCCTCAAACACAGACCAGTATGTTGATGCTCTCATAACCTGGCCCTGTTTTTATTGAAAAATGTGTATTTTCAGAGTTTGTTCATAACAATAAAGTTAAATAATGTCATAATTCACTTACCCCCCACATCTTGGTTTAAGTGAAACGCTTACTATCATTTCAGTCGAATGGTGTGGTCCTCCATTGTTTTGCTATTTTTGAAAACAGACCTTGCTATTGTTAATTGACCATGGCATTTCATGCATGAGCGAGTACACCTTTAACTTATAACCTGCATGTAGAGGACTAAATTTTCTTTAATTTGATATATGATAGTGTACACTTTATCGTACATAAATATAAAATATTTCAACTTATACAAGTGTCCAGTTTCTTTTTTTGCGGAGTGTATATCGAAATCTTGTCTATAAAACATATGTGCACCCCCGCGCACTGGCATGTGTATTTATATCTATACTACAAGTGTACAGAGATTATATTTCTTCTAGTGTAGTATCATCAATCCGGACGCACCCGCGCCCGGTCTGACGAGAATCTACTCTATTAACAACTATTATGTTATTTATGTATCTATATCTCATCTATAAAGTGTCTGTGCACCCCCGCGCACTTATATGTTTATATATATATATCTATATCCATACTACATATTTACAAAAAATAAATGCCTTCTGGAGTAGCATCATCAATCCGGACGCACCCGCGCTTGGTCTGACGAGAATCTACTCTATGAACAACTATTATATTTATGTATCTATATCTCATTTATAAAGTGTCTGTGCACCCCCGCGCACTTATATATATAATCTATACTACATATTTACAGAGTTTGAATGCCTTCTGGAGTAGCATCATCAATCCGGACGCACCCGCGCTCGGTCTGACGAGAAACTACTCTATAAGCAACTATTATACTATGTATGTACAGGGAAACCCCGTTATAACGAGCTCGCTTATTACGAGGTACCGTTTATAACGAGGAGAATCTTTTTGGCCTGATTATAACTGTGTGTTATCCGGGGTTTCCCTGTATTTATATCTCATCTATAAATAATTTGTGCACCCCCGCGCACTAAAATATATATTTATAACTTAACTATACACTAACCAACAAAGTGTATACCTTCTAGGACATTATTAGTACGGACGCACCCGCGCTCGGCCTAATGTCATCCTATTTTATTCACAATTATTATATATCATTTTGTTTTTCTTTTTTTTTTCCTATAAGTCATTTGTGCATCCCCGCACAATAACTAAAGTAGTATCATATTATGCATATAAAATATTCAATATAAAATGAATATCTACAGGTCAGGTGTGATACAAATGTAATGCAAACAAGAGATTATATACCCCGCGGGCAGCCCAGCGCGCTTACACCGCATGAGCGAGAACGCTCCTAATTGGTCAATAACGGACAAGGCCTATTGGCCGATGCACACGGGTGCTCGACCAATCAGCGGACCGCTGGCTGGCTCGCCTGCTGAGCGGTTGACAACCCACTTCTCCTCATTCGCTAATGAGGTCACCGTCCTTCTAGGCTTTGGCTGTGTGAGTTTATCGAATTTCGTTTGCTGTCTAGATTTGCATTTCATGAAAACATCTCGGTAGATGTTTTCATTCACCTTTATTATCTCATCGCTATGTTGGGGGACTATAGTCGATCTGACTTTGGCCTTCAAGGTATCGTGTTCGGTCATCCTATTTTATTCACAATTATTATATATCATTTTTTTTTCTTTTTTTTCCTGTAAGTCATTTGTGCATCCCCGCACAATAACTAAAGTAGTATCATATTATGCATATAAAATATTCAATATAAAATGAATATCTACAGGTCAGGTGTGATACAAATGTAATGCAAACAAGAGATTATATACCCCGCGGGTAGCCCAGCGCGCTTACACCGCATGAGCGAGAACGCTCCTAATTGGTCAATAACGGACAAGGCCTATTGGCCGATGCACACGGGTGCTCGACCAATCAGCGGACCGCTGGCTGGCTCGCCTGCTGAGCGGGAACAATGGCGTGCTCAACCAATCAGCGGGCCGCTGGTTCGGCTGGCCTATTGGGCGGAATCAATGGCGTGTCGGTGCGGGATGTTCGGGCAGTTTCATGGCGGCGTATCGTACGCATCCAAAATTCGGGGATGTCGATCCCGTTATCTCTATTGAAATTGTTGGGATTGAGGCGGATATTGAAAGCTTCCTTTACCCTTCGTGTGTACCAATGCCGTTCTTGGGAAAGGCACTGAACCCCGTCCCAGTCTGGCTGATGCTGGTTCTCCCAAGCATGTTCGGCTACGGCTGAGCTGTCAGTATGGCGGAGCCTGACGTCCCTCTTATGCTCAGAGATTCGTTCAGATATCGGTCGGGCAGTCTCACCGATGTAGGACTTATCGCATCCTTTGCAAGGGATGCTGTACACGATGCCGTCCCGTCTGTGCTGACGAATTGGATCCTTTGGGCGTGTTAGTTGCTGGCGTAGTGTGGTATCTGATCTGAAGACCGTTCGGATCCCATGGCTCTCTAGGCGGCGCCTGAGTTGTTGGGAGACACCATCTACGTACGGCAAGACTGTGAACGTCTTGTATACCTTCTGATCCTTGGGGTCTGACGTTCTATTCTTGTTGCATGAAACGGTGTGGGTAACCGTTGAGACTCAAGGCACTGCGGACACGCGTCCGCTCTTTGCATGGCTGTTGTGGGCTTGTCACAATGCGTGACGCTCTGTCAAATAGACATTTGACCAGACCTCTCTTCACCGATGTGGGATGGTGAGAGTCAAACGCTATATACTGGTCTGTGTGGGTAGGCTTCCTGTAGACTGAGGTGGAGAGCCTTTGATTGTCGTGTCTATGAACTAGCGTGTCTAGAAATGTTATCTTCCCTTCGCATTCCATCTCTGATGTGAACTGGATGGATGGTTGGTGACTATTCATGTGTTTGAGCAGGTTGTCTGTTTGTGAGCCGGAGACTATGATGAATGTATCATCTACGTATCTTTTCCAAACCCGAGGAATGCAAGAGAGGGGACATGTTTCTAACGCTTCCTCCTCGAAACTCTTCATGTACAAGTTGGCCACGACAGCCGAGACTGGACTGCCCATGGCTGCCCATTCCGTCTGTTCATAGTATGAACCCTTGTACAGAAAGTAGGTGGATCGAAGGAAAAACTCGAGGAGTTGGGTGAGTTGTTCTGGTGAGAGTGCGATGCGGCTAGTCAAACTGCTGTCTGATTGCAAGCGTTGCAAGTCCGCATTGTATGCGCCCTCTATCGGTACATTGGTAAAGAGAGACACGACGTCAAACGATACCATGCATTCATGTGGACCAATGGTTTGCTCTGCTATGAACTCTGCAAAACCACTTGAGTTAGGAATCGAAAGTTCAGTGGAACCGGTGAGCGGAGAAAGAATCTCTGCTAGGTGCTTTGAGATGTTGTAGGCAAAGGAACCTATGCATGACACTATGGGTCGTAGTGGTACTGTGGGTTTATGTATCTTGGGTAACCCGTATATTCTAGGAGGTTGCTTCTGTGTGGGTTTCAACCATCGATAGGTTTGTTCATCCAACACGTTGTCTTTCTTTAGGTTCAGCAGGGTGCTGGAAAGCTTCGACACAGACGATCTGTGGGATCTTTCTTTACTTCACGGTACGGACCAGACTCCAACAAGTCGGCAAATTTCTCATGGTACGTTGTGGTGTCTAAGATAACTGTGGCGCGACATTTGTCGGTTGGGAGGATGGTAATGCTATCATCAGCCTTCAAAGTGTTGAGAGCGGTGTGCACCTCTTTCGAGATGTTATGCTTCCGAGGGCGTTCTTTCTGTAGGATGTTGTCAACATCTCTGCGGGCGGCGTCGGCCGACTCCGAATCAAGGCTCTTGACCGCAGTCTCAACTTTTGCAATTATCTCGGTAGCCGGGATCCGTCTAGGGGAGACGGCAAAGCCGAGGCCTTTCTGGAGAATCTGCTGTTCCGAAGCAGTGATCGATCTTGAAGATAGGTTGACAACCCACTTCTCCTCATTCGCTAATGAGGTCACCGTCCTTCTCGGCTTTGGCTGTGTGAGTTTATCGAATTTCGTTTGCTGTCTAGATTTGCATTTCATGAAAACATCTCGGTAGATGTTTTCATTCACCTTCATTATCTCATCGCTATGTTGGGGGACTATAGTCGATCTGACTTTGGCCATCAAGGTATCGTGTTCGGTCTTGGCCGAGCCCAGAGTGCGTCTCGTAAGGAAAATCCTTTCTTTCAAGAAACGACGGGATGCCGTTTCAGCTGCCTTCTTTGCCCCCATGGTGTTCATCGGGGGTTTAATCCGTAGGCCATTGGGGACTACGGATGCTTTCATGCAACGAACCAAAAAGGTTAAGTGATTGGTGAACCGGGCCACCTTCTTGCTACAACGCTCGTATCTACGTATCAGTTTCAGGGCAGGGCGCCCGTATGTTCGGTCAATAATGCTAAAAATATTATTCATTGCGGATATGGTATCGGAAAAGATATTGCTAGTGATATCGCTAGTGATACAAATGTAATTGGTCAAGCACCCGTGTGCATCGGCCAATAGGCCTTGTCCGTTATTGACCAATAAGGAGCGTTCTCGCTCATGCGGTGTAAGCGCGCTGCGCTACCCGCGGGGTATATAATCCCTTGCTTGCATTACATTTGTATCACACCTGACGAAGTGTTGCAGCGGCGCACGAAACGTCGTGATCTTTTAGATTCCTTGTTGACCACATTGCGAGACAAACGAATATCACTAGAGATATCTTTTCCAATATTAACCATGATAGAAAATTATACGTATACTGCTATGCAGGGGTGTCGATCCTGGGGGGGGGGGGGGGCTGGTGGGGGGCAGGGGGCGGTCGCCCCCCCCCCCCCCCAATTAAAATATTTGGGGGGCGAACATATCATTTCGCCCCCAATAATTCCGAAAAATGAGGAAGACAAAAATCAAGTGATATAATGCCAAAGAGGGGAAAGACACATTAATGAATAATTAAAGGTAAAGGCCAGTTTTGGAAACGCCCCCCTTTCAAAAAATGAAATGGAAACTCTTATTACCAATAATGTGAAAGAATATAATTATACTAATATAGGATCATCCAAATTTGGCCAAGAAACTGCCTACTAATTAATATATTTGCAAAATTATATATCTATTCCAATGAGATAGATATCGCCAATGAGGAATCGCGCATACGCTACGTGTATTACGACCACGCGGTTTTCTTCCGATATTTCTGTATTCAACAATGCTTAGGTTCAGATTTTACCACACAAGCCCTATTTTAATACATATTCAACGATAATGATCAATATAGATGTATTCGGCTACTTTCCCGAAACTGGTCTTGGGCTTTAATCTTTAAAATATCCGTTTTCTAGTTTGAAAAGGACTGTTAATCTCCTTCTTTTCCGCGCGCTTCGCGCGCATACAACTTCTCATATTGCAAGTTTCATTTGGTTGCAGGAACTTACATTTCGAAATGTGTTGGGCAGTGTAATTTCTCAAACGCACACCTCAAAGGAAATTAATTAAACCCTCATATATAGATAGCCCACCGACACAGAAAAAAAAATATTTGAAATGTATCTTTCAGTCAATTCAGTCCATAATTATGCGCTGAATGCAAATCATATTGGAATAATTATCATGTCCCCCCACATTTGAAAGTGGTGAATATTGTCCCCCTCCCTTTGTCATTATTTATGTTTGGTTCCATACTTATAACACTTCGTATTACGTGAAATTGATGTCTCAGGTGTGCACCTAATCGCACAATTTCACGCCCAAAAATACAAAAGCTCCCTACTCTGGGAAGAGGACACCCCCTCCCACACCCTCCCCTGGCCACTCGGTCGCTTCGCTTCCTCGCAATGTCTCCGACCCAGTTTTGAGAAGTTGCTGACGCCCTTGCTTAGTTCCATGGGAGCCCAATGCCCTAGACTATATCGATGGCTCTATAGTATACAGGATCACGTGGATCCATCTCATGCAAGGCTCAATATTTTCCTCGCTATGCCCTTTAAACATACGTTACGAGTATAGGTTCACTATTTTATACAATTTAAACACACATGATAGGAGTTACAAATGTCTGAAATCTAAAAGCTTCCGGGGGCTCCGCCCCCTGGACCCCCATTATTGTCCCAAAATGTGGGTGCCCCTCAAAGTCAGGTCTTCGAGCCATCAAGACACTTTCAATGAGCGCACAATAAAACTTCCGGGCATGCCAATGTGGGGCTTTTTGCTCTCTCAGTGGTCATTCTTGAAAATGTTTCAAATTTCGCCCCCCAATATCAAAAATGGATCGACACC